>JAGFPH010002242.1:35639-48871 GCA_018207615.1 Philaenus spumarius
ACTCCTATACCAAGTTTCAATTCGATATATTAAAATTCAGTCAATTTAGAATGAGCCAACGCTTAATATATGAATAAGATGTCCCCTTTTAGTGATTTCCCCTGCTGCAAAATACATACCTGCATTATCGTATTTTTTCCAGACAAACCATTGCTCAGACGAAATAAATACATATGACCTTTTTTGTTGAAAAATACCTCCCCTAAACGGTGGTATTTTTTTTTCTCTATCTTCATCCCAGCTCGAAATATTAAGGATAATCGAAAAAAAATGATAATCGATTTTTTTTCGACTTTGGGAAATCGATAGACTGGTAAACGTTTTTTATGTTAATCTACATACTTTAATGTACTTATAAAAAAAAATCAGCCCTATTGTAAATTACTGGAACTTTTGGTCTAAATTGACCCCTACCGACTGGCCTAATAAACATATTCGATCATTTATTTCTTCATTATAATATTAGTAACTTCTAAATTATTTGATCTGTCAATGAAATAAAAGGTGTAACACGGATTTACCATCTAAATTGTACTGATTGCAATAAACTGTATACTGTCCAAACGGGAAGATCTAGCCAACAAAGTTTTAAAGATCATATTTTGTCTGTGAGTTTACGTTAGAAGAGACCTTAATTTGCGTGCATATGACGTCTACAGTAAACAACTATATCGAGGAACTGACTGTCTAACAGAAAGCACAGTTCGTTTCGTTCTTGTGATAATTAATTGTGTAGAAGGAACTAAGGTACCAGGAAAAGAAAGGTTTCGTTCTGTGGTTTAAAAACTTACATAAACTGGAAATTTATAGGAACAAATCTTCCTAGAGAGCACATAAATCTAAGGAAGGTTTATAACAAAGTTGGAAAAAATGGATCATAGAAACCCACAGACTTTACTGCTACATATGTATATATATAAATATATGCAATAGCGAAAATTCTGTTCGATCATTATGTATCTTTAACTAATTGTTCGATCAGTAGGATTGATAATATATAGCAGTATCTATAAAATAATCTTGTTTTAACTCACATGTACTTTCTGCCATTGACAACGCTCCGCTGAAAAAATCCTGTCATCTTCAAGATGGGCTGGAAACAGAAAACATGTGTTGCAATTAATTTGCAGAGCAGTAATATAATACATGTACCATGTACCAATCTTAACAAACAATTAAATAGGGAAACGGAAACAATACTGGGCCACATAGATTGGTCATGTTCAAAACTTACCTTAAAATTTAAATATCACCAAACGTAGGAATGTTTCAGCTTATTACTCACAATTCACAAGATACCTAGAGGTTAACTCAATAAACCATAGAAATAGATATAAATTTTGGCTTTATTAACCAAAATGTAAAAAAAATTTTATATGCCCTTAATACAAGAAAATGAAATTATTTATATGCCCTTAGTACAAGAAAAACTTCAGATTTAAAAGAATACATATATATTTAATTAAGTTGAATTTAAAAGCCCTCCCCAAAAATAAAAAATCAAAAACCCTCCCTTTTAATAATGATTACAGAATTTATACAGAAAAGATTAACAAGATTACAAAATTTTAACATGAAATACCATGGATTCGTTTAAGAATAAATATATATATATATATATATATTTCGTTGGCCAACTGTAAAGCTAGATATAAATAAATAATAATAAAAAAATTATGAGACGTCTCTCAAAAAAAAGGTACATAATTTCTAATATACAGCCCTTAGGGCTAAGTTCCAAAATGTGCTATAGCTTGCTCCTCCCAATATTATTAAATACAAAAAAACATGTCCTATATACTATTCATTTACAAACACAATTACAAATACAGCCTATTCGAAATTCATTAAAAAAAAGGTCCACTGAAGTTTTTTGTAGAAAAAATATTTCAGTTCATAATTATTTATGCTAAAGCACTGTCGTCGAAAAGTATCTAGGGAATGCTGGATGTAGGATGTTGGCTTTGTCAGCAAGTTATAAGCTGTAGTTGGATTTATAGCATATTACTTGAACTTGAGTACAGTACTTGAACCAGTGAAAAACTGCATCAAACAAATAACAACCCTTTTAGAATGTAATTAGCCAAAATAAACAAGTATAGTGCAGATAGTTTTTCTTTTAAGTTTGCCTTTATAATATAGGTAGCACAAAGTGACGAATAGCCACTTTAAAAGATTCCAAAAATTACTACTGGACTTGTCATGTTACTTTTGAATGTTTCTACATGTTACCCAAAGCACATGGTAACTTAAAATGTTCTAGGTTAGTAACATTAAATATATCAGAGATATAATATTGTATATGGCTCTTTAAAGTTCAAGATTTTAGTTTACACAGATTTAAATTTGTACAGAAAAACTGTATAGGCTAGTCTTTTGTTTAAAATAGGCTAAGGTGTGGTAAATGCATAACATAGCATAACATTTAAAATTTTTAGGCTGTAAGAGTTAAAGTTTAAAGTTAGGCTGTAGCAAATGAAATACATAGGTTTTTTTGAATAAAACTATATGAGTTTGAAAAGTTATTTACAATGCAAAAGGTGGAACTAACTTTATACAATTTTACAAAGAGTACATTTCATAACTAACAAAAATAAGGCTAAAACATTCCACATACCTGGTATTCAGAAGTAAAGGTTTATAATAAAGACATATTAATTTGCCACGCACATTACTCGCGACTAAATAAAAAGAAAAGCCACGACATAGTTAAAGAAAGCGCAGTCTTACAAGGCAGACATAACGGATAGTCACGTAGCAGTTTTAATGCTAACTTTCTAGAAAGTTCCACCACTAAGTCAAGGTTAACGGTCGAGAATAAGTCAGCTGTTCTGTATATCAGATAAAGACTTTGCATAAAAGCGACCTCTGCACAGATAGGCACACCTACTAAAGCAGAAAGTACAGATACTGTACAGAGTCGGCGTCTAGTGGGGAAAAGGATGACTACCTGGAAGTTGGTGAAGGTAAAGGCAGAAGTTGTAAATGTCGGTAAGATTGTATTTATTAAAGGAAAAAAAATATAGATGGCACGGAAATCTAAAAACGTCACAACCATATCTGTATTAAAATAAAAGAAGAAGTCCTGACTGACTGGTTCATAATCAACACATGAAAATAAACGGTTCCAAAAATTTGCACATACTTTCTGACAAACATATTTAAATTATTGAACAGATTCACTGAGACTTCATAACGCTAGAGAGAAAACTATTCGATCGATTTCGAAGAATATGTCAAATATGTCAATTTAGACCGTATGGATGCACAAAAAAGGTTTTGAAAAGTTTTGAAAAAGAACCCCCTTTTTGGGAAAAAAAACACCAAAATCAGTTATTATTGTATTAGCTAAACGATAATTTTTAGAAAAATGCTGTTTTTTTGCATATGGTAGGGTACATTAACTGCTACAAATAAGCCAAATTTTATTAAAATCGTTAGAGCCTTTTATTATAAAAAAATAATAACTGGTTTTTTGGGGGTTTTTATCCTAAAATTCTGTCTGAGCAGTTATACATTTTTGTTCATATTTTATAACTTGAAAATCGCCTCTCTTCTATCTATACATATAAAAGCAAAATCCACTGACTCACTGATCACGATTTCTCAAAAACTACTGAACGGATCGGAACGAAATTTGGTATGTAGCTTCCTCTAAGGCCATAGGTGGTCACTAAGAAAGGGTTTAAAAAAATTCGAAATTTTAGGGGAGGTTTGGGGGGATCAAAGTTACAAAAAAAAAACCACCGAACGGATTGGAATGAAATTTAGTACGTAGCTTCCTCTAGGGCCCTAGGTGCTCGCTAAGAAAGGGTTTTAAAAAATTCGAAATTTTAGGGGAGGTTTGGGGTGATTAAATTTACTAAAAATCCCCCATAAGAAATACATAATGTAATTTATATTTATTGATATAATATATTTTTTTGTTAATATACATTTAACTTTGATTTGTCTATATGTGCAAAGCTGGATCGGGCCAGCTAGTATAAAATAAAATAACTCTGTACGTTGATTATGAGTCAGTCACTCATTCAGGACGTTATCTACATCTATACTAATATTATAAAGAGATAAAATTTGTTTGAGTTTGTTTGTAGGGGGTAATCTCTAGAACTAATGAACCGATTGAAAAAATAGTTTTACTAATAAAAAGCTACACTATACCTGAGTAACATATTTCATTTTGATAAACACATTTTTATTTCAATATTTGTAAATTTAGTAGGACAAAATTCTTAGGTTAGGCCTAGACTGATGTACCAATACATATTATTCTTAAATGTATTTCCATTCATTACCATAGCAACTAATTTAATAAAATAACAGATAAAACAGGTGTTTGCACCAATATTTCCATTAACAGCTGATACGAAACTTTGAAGCAATTATTTTAACTTTTATGTTAGGTTTTTATTAAAGTGTAGACCTGAGCATTGCTGGTTCTATTAAATTTTATTATAGCTGCTGTTATAAAATATACGAAATAATTTCATTTGAACATTTAACATTATTTACCATCTTAGCTTTGGGGTTATTTTTAATCGGGGTTATTATTATTTGGGGTTTATTATTTAAAAAAAAAACATAACATGAATATAGAAGGTTTCAACGTGGTTGGCGTGCGTAGCACGCAGGCGTTTCCCCTAGTCTCTTATATAAACAGACAAATGTTACAAACATCACATATAAAACCTTCAATCCGTCACCGTGTGTATGCCTATTACACTTACAGGATTTGTTTACTATGAATTTTGGGATATAGTTTCGTTCTGCCCAAATTATTTATTATTAATCTTAACAAAACATATCCATTAGTAACAGATCCAATAGAACAGATTTGTTAGGACCATCTGTTTCTCACAAGTTTCGCATCCGACTCACAAACCGATAATATATTTTGCGCGGATTGTGTACTGTGCACGTGGGTTTGGTAGAGTGCAATTATATTTTGATTATATTAAGAGACTACATTGTATTCTAATACTGCATATGATTAGCATATCAACTAACAGTATGTTTGCTTGGATTAAACACTGTTCATATACCAAAGACGGCTCTAAGAGTAGCTGCATGAATATATATTACATATATGTAAATAAGCAGACTTATGAAAACATTTGTTGATCAGCTGCAAGTATTAAGTATCATAATCATCATTAAGCATCATCATACTCAGTTCGTTTGCAGTTTATATAGTTTTCTATCTAGCTAATAATAATAATATTTATTGGTTAATCTCCTACTTTAATATCACCTCTCCTACCCCACCAACAACTATGAAGTCACAGTGAATCTGTATAATAATTTAAATATGTTGTTTGTGAGAAAGTATGTGCCAGTTCATGGTACCATTTATTTCTAATGAACTCGTCCGACCGACTTTTAGAATAAATCAACGTTAGAGTGCGAACACATTATAACATTTTTAATGACGCCACAAAACGTGTTCTGGGGGCCATGATTGGTGCTCATTCACCACCCCCGACATTGGGTCTCACCGTAAGAGTCACTGCAATAGCTCATCTTTCCTACAAATTTTGCTAGTAAAAAAATATAAGATACGTCCAATAATAACAAAATCACAACAACCTTCAACAAAATCTTACTCTGATTTAAATAAAAACCCGAACCACAAAACAAGGAGCAAAAACTATAACTAAACAACTAAATTGTAAGTTAAGTTTAATACCTTACCCTTATGTACATTTCGATGACATGGTCATCATCCTCAGAGGGTTTTAACACTACTAAAGTATACATAAAATATTACAACCTATATATACTGTACACGCCCTCCCCCCACTCCTCCCCATACCGGTTAATCCAAGACCGACCTGTTGGGGGTGGGGGTGGGGGAATGGGAGGAGCCACATTAAATCTACTAATATGTATCTATTATTAACAATAAAAACCAATTTAACAATAAATTATAAAACTATTAAATACAAAAAATAACAAACTGGTCTACTAAAACTAAAAACAGTCAAACAGAAATTAAAATAATAATAATAAAATAAAAAACTAATAGGCCTAATGAAATAAATAAAAAACAAAAGAAATTAAGTACTTAATAAAATTAAATAAAATAAACTTAAAACCCAATGTTAACAAACACAGATCAACAAAATATAAATAATATAGGTCTTTTAAAAAATACAAATAACTGAAAGTTAAAAAATTAAATTAAGGTTAAGAAATATTACCAATAATAAATACAGTACTATCTATTGCAAAAGGTTCCTATCCAGCCCTAAGTAAAGAAAACAATGACGAGTTAGGAATAGGCCCTTTATCTGCATTTAATAACATATCATTGTCAGCCTGAAAAATGGAAATGCTTTCCAAGCTGTTCAATAACTTGTTTGAAGTCACTTCTTTTTTTAACCTAACATTGGATATTTCCAAGTTATGGTTTGTTTCAAGAATGTGCTCCGTAACGCTAGATTTTTCAGGCCTATTGTACTTAATATGTGATATGTGTTCTTTAAATCTCGTCATAATTTTTCTCTTTGTTTGGCCTAGATAAACCCTTTCACAAGTGTCACATTTTATTTCATAAATTCCAGACTTTTCCAACATTGGAATTTTATCTTTATGATTACCTAACAGTTGTCTAAGGTTATTATGACTTTTGTAAGCAATCCTAAGGTTACATTTCTTAAAAATAGACTCCAGGCCTTTAGTAAGTATGGAATCAAAAGGTAAACTAACATATTTAAATTTTTCTTTTCCTTCCGGTTGGAGTGTCGTGGAATTTATTCTAACATTTTTTAGCTTCTGTTTCCTTAACAAATTATCAATAATTTTAGGATCAAAACCATTGAACTGAGCTATATTTTTATTTTTTTACTGATCAACTAAAAAAAGTAAAAACTGTCCTTTTATAAAATACTGCGAGCCCCCTGCGTGCTTCGTACGCCAACCCCATTTCTACCTTCTATACTCATAATCATGTTATGTTTTCTTTATAATAAAGGTGTAGGATTAATAATAACCCCAAAGCTAAGATGGTAAATAATGTTAAATGTTCAAATCAAATTATTTCGTATATTTTATAACAGCAGTTATAATAAAGCTTAAAAGAACCAGCAAGGCTTAGGTCTACACTTTAATGAAAACCTAACCTAAAAGATAGAAATACAAATAGTTGCTTCAAAATTAGAAATAGTGGAAACATTTGAGCAAACAGCTGTTTTATCTGTTATTTTATTCATTTGATTGCTATGGTAATGAATGTAAATACATGTGTTGGTTCATCAGTCTAGGAATAACCTAAGATTTTTACGACTAAATTTACAAATATATTGAAATAAAAAATGTTGTTATCAAAATGAATTATAGCCTATGTTGGTCTGGGATAGTGTAGCTTTTTATTAGTAAAACAATTTTTTCAATCGATTCAGTAATTCCAGAGATTATCCCCTACATACAAACAAATTCTACCTCTTTATAATATTAGCACAGACTATGGAATGGATTAAACAGTAAGATATTAGGCCTACCAGAGAATGCCGCCAGCGTATAAACTTGAATACGCTTTCCATGTATGAATAAGTTCCTGTATGAAAGAAGATACTGTCGTCGATCAAGTTTATACATCAAACAAGCATGCATTATCCAGACATAGTTATTATGTATTGAATGCAAGTTACTTTGTAAATAAGTTTGTTGTATATTTTGTACTTTATGTTTTATTGGTTTAATATTAAGTTTGCAAAGTATGAAAGTACATCACAACATTCTAGCTCATACTTTTGTGGTATTATGCAATGTAGCACAAATGAAATTGTTGGGCAAAAATAATCCTTAGATGGGAAATTGACATGGAAAATTTGTGATAACTCCATCGAGTTTGCAATAGTTGAAAGTTCTTTTAAATCTAATTGTACTTGTTAGCGAATTTCTATAGGAAAGATGACCTACTCAAATGGTCAATAAGTAATGGCCAATGAGCTCTAATCATTGTCCCTAGAACACCTTTTGGAGTGGCATTTAAACATTATATATGTATATATGTATTTGCAATCTAAAGGCTGCCTTTTACGTCCGGTCTGGTACAAATGCTATACTCACATTTATTTTTCGAAGTTACGGACGAGTTCGTTAGCGAAAAACATCCAACAACCCAAATCAGGTTTTTTGACAGGAAATAACAATGTTTTGAGATCAATGATCATTTTTTGGGGTTTTAGCTAAATATATACAGGGGATAATTCTGAACATTTTGCTTTTCAACCCGACCTGTCTGGCACGCTAAAATCGATAAAAACATAAAATAATCGCTGAACCACTGACGTGAGTTGAGCAAATTTCCAAAATTAAGTTTATAGGCCTAAATTTTAGGGTTTTAACCATCAATATGGAAAATAGATCTATTCACGACGGTGCTGAATAGCAGAAAAATGGTTCGCACCCCATTCCGCCTATTGGGAGTAACTTCAATACACAATGCATTGCTTGCTTCGAACGCCATTCCACATACTGGGAGTATTTTCAAAACACAAAGCATTGCGTGCTTCGCACGCCAACCCCCGTGTTGGAAGTATCTTCAAAACACAATGCATTGCGTGCTTCGCACGCCAACCCCACGGTAAAATCCACCAAATGGCTTTGAACCGGATACTTTTATGGTATTTTACGTTTTGATCGATTTTAAGGGAACCAAGCGAGCTATAAGGTCCCGTCAAAAAACAAAATGTGCAGAATAAGATCATACACTTATATTTGCAGAAAAATCTGTAAAAAAAATCATTCTCGTAGGAAAAATCTGAAAAAATATTTACTTCCGGTAGAAAAATGTGCTTCCGGTTGTTGGATTTTTTTGGCTAACGAACTCGTCCAAGTGACGTCGACAACCAACATGTGGACCAATTTTGGACCAAATCGGACTTAAATAACGGTCGCAATGCTTTGTGTATTGAAGATACTCCCAATACGGAGGTTGGCGTGCGAAGCACGCAATGCATTGTGTATTGAAGATACTCCCAATACGGAGGTTGACGTGCGAAGCACGCAATGCTTTGTGTATTGAAGATACTCCTAATACGGGGGTGGGCGTGCCAAGCACGCAATGCACTGTGTATTGAAAATACTCCCAATGTGCGGAATGGCGTGCTAACCAATTTGGAGCTATTCAGCACCGTCCCAAATTGACGGATGAAACCCTAAAACATAGGCCTATAAACTTAATTTTGGAAATTCGCTCAACTCACGTCAGCGGTACACCTGCGTGGTCGAATTATTTGTAGTTTACACTTGTGTTTAGGACCAGGCTGATTATTTTAACCATTCTAACTCCTGCTATATCCTAAAAAAACTGCTTAGTTCACATATTCAACACTACGCACAATATATTTAGCTTTTGGATAATGATTGATCAAACAAATACAAAATTAAAAATACAAAATTGTACGTAATAAAGCGTGTTGGGGTGAAAGGTGGCTACAAAGGTTTCACGTAGCCTTTTATAACTCCAAGTCATTAAACATATTTCAAAGCATGAAAAGTGAAAACCAATATCGTATCGTCGAACGAGCCTTCTGTATTATAATCAAGAATCTATTTGTGAAATCGCTTGGAGAGTTAAAAGTAAAAATAATTCTATCACGCGAATTTAGAGTAAGTTTAGCGAATTTCCAAAATTAAATTTATGTTTTTATGGCTTCAACCAACTATTTGGGAAATCGGTCTACTCACGAAGGCGCTGAATAACTAACTGCATGTGTGTACGAAATATATTAGTAGAATTTGTTTGTACCTCAGCTTCCAGCTTCGACCGACTGGCTGTTTCGTTCCACACGCAGCGGAAAAACTCGGCCGTCGGCTTCGGATCCACTAAAGTTTTTGGATTTGAACCGGGTACTTTTATGGTAGTTTACGTTTTGATCGATTTTCTGGGAACCACTTGAGTTATAGGGTAGTGTATAATAAAATGTGCAGAATAATATATTGCGTTTATTCTTTCAGATAAAACTCTACAAATTTGCATTCTAGTACGAAAAATCTAAAATAATAGTTACTTCCTGTCCAAAAAGTACTTCTGGTTGTTGGACTTTTTTGGCTAGATAACCAACGAGTACCAAATTTGGACCAAATCAAGCATAAAATGCACCCGTTTTAGTGCGAACACATGTATATAATATAACATTTTAATGACACCCCAAAACGTGTTCTGAAAACCATGATCAGTACTAATTTATTACCCAAGGCTAAGGTCTCACCATAAGGGTCACTGCAATAGCATATCTTTCCCAAGGAAATTCACTAAACACATTATAAAAGCATTATTTGGTTTGAGTTACAATACATATAAAACTGTACCAAGTACTTAAGAGTCCATATTTTTCGTTTAAACCCTCCATGTATGGCAAGTATCACAAACAAGTTTTTCTAGTTGTGCATTTGAGGGAATAGGTTACATTGATGGAAACGATATTATAGAAATTTAGCAGTAGAAAAAAACAAGAGTGGGTGGGTATGTTTTTAAAACTGCACATATTGGAAGACAACGATTCCCAAAAACTGTGTAATTTTTACCTGATAAATGGAGGTAATTCTTTAGCAAATATATGCAACTATAGTTTACCTAAAACATTTTTACATCTCCCAAATTTGTGTTACAAAAGGGTGAAACTTTAATCATAGAGTAAAAATTTTAAAGTTTTAATTTCTCCTAAACTTTTAAGTTAGTAGAAAATATTTTAAAGTCTGGCTTGGGCCTAATATAGGCAGAGAAGGGAAAGCAAGCATTGGGCACCAGAGACCGTTTAAGTTAGCTATGCAACAAAATGTTTCATTTTATCTGCTTAATTTGCATAAGTCTTTCAACTTTTACGCGTAGGCCCAATGTTTAAAATATGTTTTAATAAATACAGTAATACATTGTGTTTTTTTTTTTTTTTTTTTTTAAATAGATTGTCTTAATTTCAGAGTAAATTTATTATGAACGGGTCCATTCTGTCCATTCAAATACATCATGTCGAAATAAACATGTTTACAAATGAAACATTAACAATTATTAAAGAATAAATCAATACCAAATTATTGAAAAAGGAAAAAGATTGTTATTTACTGGAGTGATACACACACTACAAAAATAGAGAAAAAAAAAACAATTACAAAGTAACAAAATAAATACAATATAAAAAGACAACACAGAGAAATTAAAAGAAATAAGCGTACATACAAATTATTGTTAACAAAAAGTGATATTTTAATTAAAATGGAGTGCCATGGTAATACATTGTGTTTTTTGAAATAGATTGTCTTAATTTAAGAGGAAATTTATTATTAACGGGTATGTTCTGTCCATTCAAATACATCCTGTCGAAATAAACATGTTTACAATTGAAACATTAACAATTAAAGCATAAATCAATACCAAATTATTGAAAAAGGAAAAAAAATGTATTTACTGGAGTGATACACACACCACCTATAAAAATAGAAAAAACAAGTTTAAAAATAAATAAAATTTAAAAAACAACTTGAGAAATTAAAACAAATAAGCGTACATACATTTTTGTTAAGAAAAAGTGATATTTTACTTAATTAAAATGGAGTGCCATGAGGTCCTCTCTTCTGCGTTTATCTCTTTCACCTTGCGCGTTGTTAATCTAAATGCTATTAACTGTTATTTTACACAATGCCGAATCTTTATTTTTTTTAATGACAAAATTATGATGAAAAACAATGCAATACTCTTGGTTTTCCGATTTTTCTCAGTGAAAAATGCGCCGCTCTAGACTTATAATGTATCATTTTAAGTTCTTTAGTTTCCTAGCATTTCGTCGAACGATTTACAAAAAAAAAGTTTATTTTCACGTTTTTTATAGATTTAATAATAATTCTAACATACACGGCAATGCTTCGTCTATTGAAGATACTCCCAATATGCGGAATGGCGTGCGAAACATTTTGCAGCTATTCAGCACCGTCGTGAATAGACCTATTTCTCAAATTGTTTCTAAATCTGTGTTTGTAAAATCCGATCAGAAAGCAGAGTGTCAACATGAACCATCGCATCCTGTATAAATATGAGTTCACATGTCCTTACCATGCCACTACATTGCATATCCTGCGCCGTATTTAACAAGTATAGTATCTCAATTTCTCATATTGTACATCCTTACCGTGCCACTAGATTGCATATCTTGCGCCTTTATTAACTAGTAGATCGAGTCGCTTAAATTTATATCAAATACAGTAATTCGACCACGCAGCTGAACCGTTGACGTGAGTTGAGCAAATTTCCAAATTTAAGTTTATAGGCCTATGTTTTAGGGTTTAAACCTACAATTTGGAAAATAGGTCTATTCACGACGGTGCTGAATAGCTGCAAAATGGTTCGCACGCCATTCCGCATATTGGGAGTATCTTCAATACACAAAGCATTGTGTGCTTCGCACGTCATTCCGAATATTGTCAGTATCTTCAACACACAAAATATTGCGTACTTCGCACGCCAACGGGTATTGGAAGTCTCTTCAACACATAAGACATTGCGTGCTTCACACGCCAACCCCGCGGTATAATCCACCACATGGCTTTGAACCTGGTACTTTTATGGTATTTTACGTTTTGATCGATTTTGGGGGAACCAAGCGAGTTATAAGGTCGCGTAAAAAACAAAAGTGTGCAGAATAACATCCTACATTTATATTTGTAGAAAAAACTCTAAAACAAATTCATTCTCGTAGGAAGAATCTAAAAAAATAGTTACTTCCAGTCAAAAAACGTGCTTCCGGTTGTTGGATTTTTTTGGACTAGGAACTCGTCCGAGCGACGTAGACGACCAACATGTGTACCAAATTTAAACCAAATCGGACTTAAAATGCGGCCGCTAGAGTGCGAACACATATATTTATGATTTTTAATGACACCCCAAAAACGTGTTGTGGGGACCATGATCGGTGCTCATTTGCTACTCCCGACTTTGGGTCTTACCATAAAGGCCACTGCAATAGATAATTTTTCCTATGGAAATTCGCTAATAAGAAAAGGTTCCCCTTTAAAGTTTGCTGTTAGATTTATAGTTTACAAGATACCAATATATATTAGTCCATATTATATAATATTAGTCCATTGTATAGGCTAGATTCCGTTAAATATACTACATTTGTTGTGTTTCATTAATATTGACTGCACCATACCCGCGATCAATAGTATAGATTATAATTTGAAAATGTATTTAATATCCGGTACTCCCAACAGATATTTCTTTTCACTATTTC
>JAGFPH010002242.1:58871-76821 GCA_018207615.1 Philaenus spumarius
AAATCATTTGATCTATCAATACGAAATAAAAAGCTATTAAAAGATAATATTTTTATCTTTTATTACTTTCTCACTATACTATTATAGTATAGAGAAAGTATAGTGATCGCAAAAAAAATCGATATTGAGATTTTTGTGGAAATATCCGTTTTGGGACCCCTCTGAGTCCAAAAAAGTGGTTTTTACAAAATGTCTGTCTGTATGTATACAAAGCTGGAGCGAAAACTATTCGATCGATTTCAAACAAATTTGCACCAGACATGTCAAGTAGGCCTGCGTAGATGCACGAAAAACGGTTTAGAAAATTTTTGAAAAACAACCTCCTTTTTGGCCAATGAACCCCCAAAAAATCAGTTATTATTTTTTTATACAAAAACGGCACTAACGATTTTGATCAAATTTCTCTTGTTTGTAGCCCTTAATGTACCCTACAATATGCAGAAAACTGTATGTTTCTAAAAATTCTTGTTTAGCTAATAATAATAATAATAACTGTTTTTTCGGGGATTTTTTCCATAAAGGGGGTTGTTTTTCAAAACCTTGTTTCGTGCATCTATACAGGCCTAATTGACGTGTTTTATGTAAATTTGTTTGAAATCGATAGACTAGTTTAAATAATAATAATACAATATAGATGTGTGTTACATGCATCTAATATTTTCCATGGTATGTCCTACTTTTGCAATTCTAAAAACCACCTAATATGCTACTCTTGGGAAGGTATAAAGTTTCAACTGGGAGAAAGTATGTGGCAGTTATCTGGTACCATTTATTTAAATATATAATAAAGTATATAAATATAAAATTTTTATAGTTAATCCTTAGGCTATATTTGTACACATTTACCGAATTAAGAATCCCCGTCAGCATAGTTAGGTAGGCCTAGATAAAGTCTGTTGTTTTTCACGGGGGTTTACTAGTTTCAAATAAAAGTTTATCAAGAGTACATTGTAATATACTTAACAGTAATAGTAATTTAAATACCATCGTAATGTTTAAAGTCGCCGTAAAAACACCTTTTCAAGTCGTTAAAACCATAAGTTTTATTGGTTTCTTTATATTTATTTCGTGGAGATTTATAGCTTTTGTGGGTCTTTATCAATAGTAAAAACGTAATAAAACTTTTTAGACTGAAATGGCTTCTATTTGAGACGATAATGCGTTTTCAGTACGTTCGTTACGTAATTTTGTGCAGGTTTAATGTAAATTGGGTTATATTAGCGAGTAAAACAAGCTACGGCAGTGACTCTTATGATATACGCAAATTCACACAAACGACCAAACGAGTTCATTATTCAAAATAATCCACCACAGAAAGTAAAATCATTGTTTTGAGTTTTTTCGTGCTGGAATGAAACGTTTTTGTGGTTTTAAACCACAAGCTAGTTTGACATCTAAATTTACAAAAATCGACTTTTCGTACGTTTTGTTGTTTTGTATATATAACTGTTGTATTCTTGCAGTGTATGGGCATAACACTGAGTTAGTGTGTTTTGGTGTATATCTAAAATTAAAATAATTCGACCACACAGCTGAACCGCTGACGTGAGTTAAGCAAATTTCCAAAATTAAGTTCATAGGCCTATATGTTTTAGGGTTTCAACCAACAATTTCTGAAATAGGTCTATTCACGACGGCGCTGAATAGCTGCAAAATGGTTCGCACGCCATTCCGCATATTGGGACTACCTTCAATACGCAAAGCATTGCGTGCTTCGCACGCCATTCCGAATATTGGGAGTACCTTCAATACACAAAGCATTGCGTGCTTCCCACGCCATTCCGAATATTGGGAGTACCTTCAATACACAAAGCATTGCGTGCTTCGCACGCCATTCCGCATATTGGGAGTATCTTCAATACACAATGCATGCGCGCTTCGCACGCCAATCCCACGGTAAACTCCACCACATGACTTTGAACCGGGTACTTTTATGGTATTTTACGTTTTGATCGATTTTGGGGGAACCAAGCTAGCTATAAGGTCGGGTAAAAAACCAAAATGTGCAGGATAACATCCTACATTTGTATTTGTAGAAAAAACTCTAGAAAAATTCATTCTCGTTGGAAAAATCTCAAAAACTAGTTACTTGAGGTCAAAAAGTGTGCTTCCGGTTATTGGATTTTTAAGGCTAACGAACTCGTCCGAGCGACGTAGACAACCAACTAAATTTGAACCAAATCGGACTTAAAATGCGGCCGCTAGAAGGTGAACACATATATACACATATATATGATTTTTAATGACACCAAAAGACGTGTTCTGGGGACCAAGATCGGTGCTCATTTGCTACTCCCGACCTTGGGTCTCACCATAAGGGCCACCATAGGGCGAATTTTTCCTATGGATATTCGCTAATTATCGTGAAATATTTATATTAAAAAAGATTTTTGCTTTTGCAAGACGCTTTTAATGCATCTGCATTGTATGCATGCATATATAAGTAAGTATAAGTTACAGATAGGTATGTGACCGTGTGTAAACTACTGGAAGTCAATCGTTTTATAGATTTCAATTAATACAGTAGTGTGTATTTGTTGTGGGTTGGGTCGGCCGCAGCTCACTCAACTATTCCTTTGAATTGTATATGATTACAAAATATATGTTTTTAAATTCCACCACACACAGTTTTTTTACCCCGGTGTTTCCATTATTTTTGTCTCCAGTTTTTTATTAGAATCTTGTTTTACTTGTTTTTTTTTAGTTTGATAAAATATTATATGTATTTGGTACTATCGAATTTCCATATTGCAGTGATTATTATGTGAGACCTAAGGTCGGGAGTTGCCAATGAGCACCGATCATAATCCACCACGTTTTGGGGTGTTATTAAAAATTATAAATATATATATATGTACTAATAAGCCCCCGTGAAAAATCACAGGCAGATTTATTAAACACTTATCAGAAAAACATCATTTAAAACATACTATCTAAGCACGAAAAAAGGTTTCGAAAAATTTTGAAAAATCCCATTTTCAGCCAAAAACCCCCCAAAAATCGGTTATAATTATTATTATTATTACCTAAACGAGAATTTTTAGAAAGATGCTGTTTTTTTGCATATGGTAGGGTACATTAAGGGCTACAAATAAGCCACATTTTATCAAAGTCGTTAGAGCCGTTTTTGAGAAATTTTGATTTTTTCCGTGTTTTGCCATTTTTTGGGGGGGGGGGGGTGAAAAACCCCCTTAAAAATCAAAAATTTGAAAAATGACAAAAAGTCACCTGGAGATATTCAAATTTATATGAGAACTACACCTACATACCAAATTTCATCAAAATCGGACCGTTGGTATGGTCTCCAGCTCTGTACACATCCTAACAGACACACAGACACACGGACAGACATCACCAAAAAAACACTTTTTTGGGTTCAGGGAGCACCAAAACAAATAATTACACTAAAAATAGTTTTGATTCAGGGGGCACCAACACAGATAATCCCACCGAACAATCTTTTGGGGTTCAGGGAGCACCAAAACAGATAATTCCGCTAAAAATTCAAATTCTAAAATTTGGACGAAAACAATACTTTCTCCATATACTACGTATAGGGTGGAGAAAGTAAAAAAGAGTTCATAGATAAAAGAAAGACAAATCACGTATTAAATATGTTGCAACTCTTTTAATAAATATTTTTTAAAGATAAAGCTATTTAATATTGATAGTAATTTTTAATTTGTCCGCATAGAAATACAATTAAAAATTCACTAAACGAGTGAGATTAAAGTAAAAGTCATTGAGATAGATTAGCAGGTGCTGAAGTTTCTCTAATTATTTGTGACGATGTAATTGGCCACGTAACTTTTTATTTCTCCTTTTGTATCCCACGGTAAGATTATCGACTTAAGCTGATAATCCCGATTATACCTTCGAGTTGTTCGCAGTGGTGAATACAAGTTGAATTTATTTACGATAGAATAATGTTGCCTGCTTCGCTCGCCAACCTAATACAACTTACACACACCAAGTAATCAGTATATCAAACAAATTTTGGTATTTCAAACCAAAGGAATCTACACTAATTTTATAAAGAGGTAAACATTGTATGTTTGTATTTAGGGGGCAATCTCTGGAAACACTGAACCGATTCAAAAAATAATTTTACTTATAAAACGCGACAATATCTCTGAGTAACTTAGAGATACTCATTTTGATAACAATACTTTTTATTTCGACATTTATAAATTTAGTCGGAAAAATAATCTTAGGTTAGGCATAGGCTGAGGAACCAACGCAAGTATTTACATTTATTACCAACAGCAACTAATTGAATAAAATAACAGATAAAACAGCTGTTTGCAAAGATTTTTCCATTGACGGCTGATTTCAAACTTTAAAACAATTATATGTATTTCTAACTTTTAGGTTAGGGTTTTTATTAAAGTGTAGACCTGAGCCTTGCTGGTTCTTTTAACCTTTATTATAACTGCTGTTATAAAATACACGGAAAAATTTTATTTGAACATTTAACATTATTTACCATCCTAGATTTGGTGTTATTATTAATCCTACACCGTTATTATAAAGAACACAACATGATTATGTGTATAGAAGGTTCCAACGGGGTTGGCGTGCGGAGCACGCAGGGGTTTCCCCTAGTTTTTTGTATATGAGATTCAAAAAAGTGGACTAACAATTCATTAGCATTATTAACAAAGTACAATGAGTGCTTCGCACGCCATCCCCCATATTGGGAGTATTTTCAATACACAATGCATTGTGTGCTTCGCACGCCAACCCCCGTATTGAGAGAATTTTCAATACAAAGTGCATTGCGTGCTTCACACGCCAACCCCCATATTGGGAGTATTTACAATTCACAGTGCATTGCGTGCTTCGAACGTCAACCCCCATATTGGGTGTATTTTCAATACAAAGTACAATGCGTGCTTCGCACGCCAACCCCCGTATTGGAAGTGTTTTCAATACACAATGCATTGTGTGCTTCGCACGCCAACCCCCGTATCAAGAGTATTATCAATACCAAATGCATTGCGTGAATTGAGAGAATTTTCAATTCAAAGAGCAATTCAATTCAATTCGCACGCCAATTTTAATCCTATGTGATATGGACACACATGTGCGTCCGTTTTAAAATATTAGTGATTATTAAGTTAGAAGGTTCAAAAATAAAAAATAAAGTAATTTCTACTCATTTAGACTATAAATGAAAAAAATGAAAGGTCAGGTCCTAGCATAGGAAATACGAAATTTGCGGAGCCGTGAACGTGTTAAATAAAGTTTATTACAAATAGTAAGCGGGAACATGAAAAGATGTGTGTCGAAGTACATAGGTTTAGTAAGAATTCCTATGTACACGCCGTCAGTAGTTCTGTTCCTATACAGTGCACTTTGAAACTATTTATTCCATGCTATAAACCAATAATTACAGTACTGGATTTTATCTCGGCAGAGCACGCAGCACGCTCTAGTAGAGCCGTTGTAACCTTGACATTTTACTCTCTATTCATGGAGAATCACGTGCTAATTAGCATAAGACTTCCAAAGCGCTTAGCTAATTGCACTCATCGATTTGATTGAACCAATTAATATTAAAGACTTTACCTCTATACGATTTTATTAGGCCGTAACTACTTTATTCACTGCCAAAATGTAGTGTTTAGCTTCTTTTCTTTGACAAATAATATCATGATTTTATTTGCGCATTGATTGTGCAAAGATTGTACAATCGCAGCGCGATTGCTAACCGAAAACTCCGGCAAACTATAAATTATTTATGTATTATCTAAAATAGAATGAGGTTATTGTTTTATGGACACATTATTTAATGTATTTACCATAACGAAGAGTATTATCAACTCCTATAAAAGCGAGTGTACGTACGTATGTGAGTAACAATATAATATTAATATAATTAACAGATGATTTCTTACATCATCTGTAATACTTAAACAAAACCAGTGTAGATTATACTTTAGAGTTATGTTTACAACTTCAATCATTATTATAATTTCTTTGTGAAGTTCATTTTAAATATGAGTTATAGAACTAATGTATGGTATAATACGTTATAAGATTTGCTTTGAGGTTATAAACTGAATATAAATACAACCTTTTATCAACAATATATATTCGTTTATACAAATTTAAAGAAGAAATATATGTTTGTTTAACTTTGGAAACATTCGTACATCTTCGTATAACATAAAAACATATTCGATTATTAATTTTCCACAATAATAATTATTAATAACTTATAAATAATTTAATCAATCAATATGAAACAAAACACCATTAAAATATAATGTTTTTATCTTTCTGTAAATATATAATGAGGGGAATAAATAAATTTGTTTAACAAATAGGCCTAAAGTTTTATAATCCTTTTAATTGTACACATTTACCGAGTTAAAAATCCTCGTCAGCATAATTGGGTAGGCCTAGATAAAGTCTCTTGTTAGCGAATTTCCATAGGAAAAATGAGCTATTGCAGTGGCCCTTATGGTGAGACCCAAGGTCGGGAGTAGCAAATGAGCACCGATCATGGTCCCCAGAACACAATTTGGGGGTTCATTAAATTTCATATATATATATATATATATATATGTGTGTGTGTGTTTGGACTCTAGCGGCCGCATTTTAAGTCTGATTTGGTCCAAATTTGGTACACGTGTAGGTTGCCTATGTGGCTCGGACGAGTTCGTTAGCCAAAAAAATCCAACAACCGGAAGTACGTTTTTTGGCCGGAAGTAACTATTTTTTGAGATTTATCCTATGAGAATGATTTTTTTCAGTTTTTTCTACAAATATAAATGTAGGATGTTATTCTGCACATTTTGTTTTTTTACGCGACTTTATAGCTCGCTTGGTTCCCCCAAAATCGATCAAAACGTAAAATACCATAGAAGTACCCGGTTCAAAGCCATGTGGTGGATTCTACCGTGGGGTTGGCGTGCGAAGCACGCAATGCATTGTGCATTGAAGATACTCCCAATATAGGGGTCGGCGAGCGAAGCACGCAATGCTTTGAAGAAACTCCCAATACGGGGGTTGGCGTGCGAAGCACGCAATTCTTTGTGTATTGAAAATACTCCCAATATTATGCAGAATGGAGTGCGAACCATTTTGCAACTATTCAGCACCGTCGTGAATAGGCCTATTTCCCAAACTGTTGGTTGAAACCCTAAAACATAGGCCTATAAACTTAATTTTGGAAATTTGCTCAACTCACGTCAGCGGTTAAGCTGCGTGGTCGAATTATTTTTAAATAGTATTTGTTTACATGTGTATTTATGATGTGTATCTAAATAATAATATACCTCTGTGATTTTACACGGGGGCTTTCTAGTGTTAATATATTCTTTCTATAAAAATTCATGTATCCATTAAATACATACAACATATGGTGGAAGATTTTCAAATTAATCAGCTGTTTACCGTAACAAATACACTGCCACGAATTTCCTTTGACAGCTGATTTCATAGTTTTTGTAATTAGTATGCCGCTTTTTACTTTCTCCCCCTATACCATAGTATATGGAGAAAGTATTGTATTCGTCAAAATTTTCGAGTTTGAGTTTTTGGTGGAAATATCCGTTTCGGGCCCCCCTGAACCTAAAAAAGTGGTTTTCGGAGTGATGTGTGTGTGTGTGTGTCTGTATGTGTGTCTGTGTGTCTGTGTAGATGTTATCAGACCTAGAGCCTAAACCAGTCGTCCGATTTTGATGAAATTTGGTATAGAGGTACTAATCCACGGTATCTCCAGGCGTTTTTTTCATTTTTGTGATTTTTTTATTTTTAAGGATAATTTTCCCATAAAAACCCTTAAAATAACGGAAAAATCAACTTTTCTCAAAAACGGCTCTAACGATTTTGATTAAAATTTTATAGTTTATTAGGGACCTGAAGTACTATAAACTGTAAAATTTTAATCAAAATCGTTTCAGCCGTTTTTGAAAAAAGTTGGTTTTTCCGTTATTTTATGGATTTTTATGGGAAAATATCTTTAATACAAAATCACCTCTCCTACCCCACCCTACAAGTCACCGTGAATCTGTTTGATAATTTGAATATGTTTGTGAGAAAGTATGTGCCAGTTCCTGATACCGTTTATTTAATATATATTATTTAAAGCAGTTATCCCATTTCATCCCTTAGTGTCAAGTATTAGAAATGCACACAGTTTTCTTTTATACACTATCATATAAGATAACTATGTACACAATTCAGCTCTCTAGTTTGTTGGAATTTGTATTTATTGTATAGGGGTAGCTAAACCCTTAGACGTTAGTGACCTGTCAGTCTTGCCGGAAGCTTCATCGGAATTCCGGCGCATAGTTGAACTGAAGACCCCCATCTGCCGGCCTGTACATGCACGTTTTTCAACTTGTTTTAAAAGTATTTTTAGTGCTGCGAGTATGTTTTTGTTTTATTTTATACACTGATGTTAACAAGTACAGTGTTTAATATAATGAATGATTACTTAAAAGTGTCCTTTCACTCGTGTATTTGTTTTCAAAAGTAATGGTCTCGAGTATGGTTTGACTCGAGAATAGACTGCCTTACGTCACTCACGCTCCGGTTGGACCTTTCAGGCCGAGTTGATTTGCCAGCGGCATCCCGCCAACGTCCCAATAGTTTCATAAGGCAGAACTGACAGAACGGTCGGACAGTGCATGGTTAGCTGAACATTTATCAAATAAATGTACCGAATTGCAGTTCCCTGGCTTCAAGGAAGTTAAAATAATTCGACCAGGCAGCTAAACCGCTGACGTGAGTAGACCAATTTCCCAAATTGTTGGTCGAAACCCTAAAACATAGGCCTATAAACTTAATTTTGGAAATTTGCTCAACTCACGTCAGCGGTTCAGCTGCGTGGTCGAATTATTATAACTTTATGCCTGTATAAAACCAAAGTTGCCTGGAGCATACGAAGTCATACTGGTAGGAAGTTATGTTTCAATAGAACTATTTTATTAACACTTCATGGAGTAAGCAAATTATAGTGAAAGGAGTACAGCTGTTCCTGAACGTCACCAAAAAAAAGTGCTCAAAGGCTTTTTATTTTTACCGAATGGATTAACTTTTTACTTTCTCCCCCTATACCATAGTATATGGAGAAAGTATTGTATTCGTCAAAATTTTCGAGTTTGAGTTTTTGGTGGAAATATCCGTTTTGGGTCCCCCTGAACCTAAAAAATTGGTTTTCGGAGTGATGTCTGTGTGTGTGTCTGTATGTGTGTGTGTGTGTGTGTCTGTGTGTCTGTGTGGATGTTATCAGACTTAGAGCCTAAACCAGTAGTCCAATTTTGATGAAATTTGGTATGGAGGTACTAATCCACGGTATATCCAGGCATTTTTTTAATTTTTGTGCATTTTTTATTTTTAAGGATAATTTTCTCATAAAAACCCTTAAAATAACGGAAAAATCTACTTTTCTCAAAAACGGCTCTAACGATTTTGATTTAAATTTTATAGTTTATTAGGGACCTATAGTACTATAAAATGTAAAATTTTAATCAAAATAGTTCGAGCCGTTTTTGAGAAAAGTTGGGTTTTCCGTTATTTTATGGATTTTTATGGGAAAACAACTTTAATACAAAATCAACTCTCCTACCCCACCCTACAAGTCACCGTGACGTTTAATAATTTAAATATGTTTGTGAGAAAGTATGTGCCAGTTCCTGGTACCGTTTATTTTATTTCTGTGTTTTTAAATCGGCATAAACGCTTACAAAAACATGCTGTGAGGCTTAGTAGTATTGTTTAAGTGATGAAAAACAGGTTTTGACATAATGCATAGAGCAGCGCCGGAGCGTCTGCTTCTTGTCTCAGCTGTTATCGAGGTCAGCTGACAGGCGCCCATAAGCTCCCTAGTGTTTGTTGTAGCGTCATTTCTTTAGTGTGTTTTCACAGTTTCTTCATCAGTCCTTTATGTCTTTTCAAGGCTTTATCATCGAAACGGTACACCTTTAGTTCAGTTTATATGACTTCATTTTTAGTGTAATCAATTTTTGTTTATTCCCTGTATTTTTACTGTGGTAAAATTAAACCTACAACCCTACAAAACGTGTTCTGGGGCCTTGGTTGATGCTCATTTGCTACTCCCGACCTTGGGTCTTACCATAAGGGCTACTGCAATAGCACATTTTTCCTATGGAAATTCCCTAACAACTCTCTTGCTGTTAGTGTTCACCAACATTCAATTCAAGCCGAAACAAAATTCCGACAAAGTTGTTTGTCACAGATTATCCACCATCTCAATTAACCCGACACTGTGCGTTGTGAAATCTCTCCACAGTTCTCTCTACAATTAACACGGTCCCGGTCTATTTGTACGGGCTTTAATTAGTTTTGTAAATTGGAGTGGCCGGATAATAAACAACCCGATGCAATGAAAAGCTCCCTCAGCGTCACTGCTATTATATATACTGTATACCGTGTACATTCGTTTTATATAAATTAACTTCCGACTACGACAGCGATGAGAAAATGATTGCATTCGTAATGAGCATCCATTATTAGTTATATTAAATTCCAGCGAGGTCCCGTGCAAAATCACGGGTGGTTCATGATCGGTTTTGAGGTTAGAAGTCGTTGAAAATGCACATCTTTTTACAAAACCTTTTGTTAACTAGTGAAACTAGCTGACCCATGCGAAGCATTCGCATTCTAACTTACTTAAATCCCACTTAATTAAAGTACACTATACTATACGATACTAAATATACAATTAATTAAAAATAGCAATTTAGGGGCGTAACGGCAGCTCTCCAGCTGGGTATTGTTATCATCAGTGTTGCCAACGCCAGGAAAATATCCCTACAACTTACTTGATCTTACATCACTGTTACTTTCGGATTATTTATTTATTTTTTTAAATATTTTTTTTATAATTGTATTTTGTATATTTTTCCTGTGTAGCGGTTAAGGAAAGCTTTAAAATGATGCCTCATTCATGTATTTGATGATGTATTAAGGAAGTTATGGCGTACCGACAAAAAAATTGCCTTGAGAAATAATATATGCGATAGTCGTCCGAGAGAATAAATCATCCCTCTCCATTAAGTGCAACCTAAACCTAAAGTGTATTCAGATTAAACAGCAGACATAAACTGCTAAGAAATGCCGAGGTTATAATTTCAGAGGTATTACGGGACAGCCCGCCCGGAGCAGGTAAACATTGGTCAAAGTAAAATAAAATCTTCCAAGATTCTGACGTTAGCTGGGGGTAAAAGAGCCCTTAGGATGTTTATCCGAATGTTTTTAAAGTGAATACAGTTTTATTTCTTAAACGTTGTGTAGTTTTTTATAAACTTTGTGAAAATAAGTTTTACCCGCTGTTAATTCATAAAACAATTTAATCGGGTGTACTTCTTACAGCCATCACTTCTCAGTATAAAATCACCCTTTAAAGCGATATCTGTTTTATTACTGGAAAGGAATTAACTCAGTACGAATAGTATAGGTTATTTTTACATTGTTTACAAAAAACCAAACAAACAAAAATTGAATTTCCAACGAAACATTGGTACTTGAAATGAACGTAGGTGATACAAAAGCTAGATCGTGTATTTTAAAATAAGTACGCACCAAGCTCTGTGTAAAATTCAAACAGTTGAGTTATCAGAGTTAACACGTTCACTGCTACGTAAATTTCGCATTTCTTATGCTAGAAGATGTCCTTTTATTTTTTATATTTAAAGCCTTAATGAGTACAAATTACTTTCTTTTTTTTAACCTTTCTACGTAATAATCACTAGTATTTCAAAGCACATAGGCCATAGAACGTAGGCTTAAAATTGGCGTGCGAAGCACGCAATTCTCTGTATATTGAACATTTTCCCAATACAGGGGTTGGCGTGCGAAGCACGCAATGCATGGTGTATTGAAAATACTCAAAGTACGGGGGTTGGCGTGCGAAGCACGCAATGCACTATGTATTGACAATACTCCCAAAACGGGGGTTGGCGTGCGAAGCACGCAATGCATTGTGTATTGACAATACTCCCAATATTTGGGTTGGCGTGCAATGCAATGTGCGTTGGACGCTTCTCATAGTGTTCAGTGTCAAGCTCACGTCATTTGAACGTGTTAAAAGAAAAGCATTTGAAATAAACTCATTCCCTGGATGTTGCCAATGATCTCCACTAAAACCACACACTGCACCTTTGGGAGAGATGAAGGGTTGCTTAGATTACGTTTAGTTAGCAAAAGTAATACTATTTGCATCTTAGTACAATAGTGTATTACTATATTTACTTGAAGTCATCATGGAAACTACTTTCAACCAGAATTATAGCATTTTCTCAGTTGTTCTTATCTCAACAATAGAAAGTAATTCACTGTTGGATTTGTCTTAAAATTGTATACACTAACTGTATTTTAATATTATTTCGTAAATTCTTTAGTTTTTTTTTAAATATTCAACTATTCAAAGTTTGAACCGCCGCCATATTGAAATGGATAACTTCAGCAAAATAAGATTTTCCATATGATGCGTGCTGAGTTTGTTAAATATGAGATAATATGTTTGTTAAAAAAACAAACGAATACAGACAACTTGTAAACTAAGCAAGATAGGACACATGTTATCAACTCCTATAAAAGCGAGCATAAATCTGTACATACGTACGAACCTGAGTGACATAATATAACAGCTGATTTCACCCATCATCTGTAATACTTAAACAAACCCAGTGTAGATTATAGTTTGAGGTTATGTTTACAGCTTCAATCGTTATAATTTGTTGTGAAGTAGATTTTTTTAAATATGTGTTATATAACTAATGCATGATATAATATAATGTATGCTTAATATTTGCTTGAGGTTATAAACTGTTTATAAATACAACCTTTTATCATCAATATATTTGTTTATACAAATTTAAAGAAGAGATACGTATTCGTTTAACTTCGGAAACATTCGTACATCTTCGTGTAAAATATAAACATATTCGATTAATAATTTCTTCATTATAATATTAATAATTTCTAAATAATTTGATCTATCAATATGAAATAAACAACAATTACAAAATGTTTTTTTTATCTTTCTTTATATATATAATAACGTAGACTACGTAAATAATAGTTTTTAAATACTATTTTGTATAAATCATGTATTTCTTATGTGTAGGCCTATCTAACTAATTCGAATGTGATTTTTCATGGGGGTTTACTAGCATTGTATTTTGCTTTACTTCCGCCCTCCTACCCTCAAACCACAGATATGATTAGATATCTGGTCTCCCTAGCCTAGATTCGAACTCGGCATCTTGTGATCAGAAAGACGCTTCGTTACCACTAGACTACGGCTTCATGAAAGAAAAATGACAAATTAACAAAACTTCAGTTACTTTACTATCGGTATAAATATTCCGTGTAAAGTAAAAGACAGTTTGTCAGCACCATCTAGGAGCGGTTATAGGAAGATTGCTTGGTTGCTCTTAAGTTTTAATCTGTCTAATTTTTATGTGTGAGAGGTTTATAATAATAACTCAGATCAGTTCTTATTAAGTTAAGTAATTAATTTAAAGCAATATGCTAAACTTTTAATACAAAATACTGACAAATGAAAGACTAGAACATGTTTTAAAAAATTGGGGAAATCACACCATATAAATTGTCAATTGAAAGCAAGCACTAGCCAAGCAATGCCTGCTTTCTGGTGGCATTTGTTGAAACTAGGTGTAGACCTGATGTTTTACAGACCTCCAATGGTACTCTAAAGTACCTCCATGGCTCAACTTGTAGATAAAGCCACTGTTACCTTTTATAAAGGCAGTTAAATTGGGTGGTACTTAAAAGTACCGTCAGGCGACAAAGAGTTAATGTGCACATTATAAGGATTATTAGCTAATTTCCATGGGAAAGACGAGCTATTGCAGTGACTCTTATGGTGAGACCTAAGGTCGGGAGTAGTTAATGAGCACCAATCATGGTCCTCCGAACACGTTTTTGGATGTCATTAAAAATGTTATTCATAAATATGTACGTATATGTATATCGTTCGAACTCTAACGTCCGATTTGGTCCAAATTTTTGACACATGTTCTTTTTCTAAGTCGCTCAGACGGGTATGTATACAATAAATCCGACAAGCACGGTTTTTGACAGGAAGTAAATATTTTTTGACATTTTTGTACCAGAATGATACGTTTTGGGGCTTGTTTCTAAAAAAAAAATATAGGAGAAATACATTCTGCACATTTGTTCACGACCTTATAGGCCCGTCTTTTTCCCCCAAAATCAATCACAACGCAAAATACCATAACAGCACCTGGTTCAAATCCACGTGGAGGATTTTACCGTGCAGCTTCTGAGCCGACATTGAAAAAAAGACTTTGCGAGCGAAGTGAGGCAGTCAATAAACCAAGGCCGCAATGACAAAATGGAAACTCGCAAAGCTTGTTTTTCACTCGATAGTATAGTTTAATTAAGTTGAGATGATATTTTTTCTGTAATTAAATGTTACTAAGTTTTACACATTTACTCTTATTGAAGATTACATATTATGCTTAATTTCAGCAGATCCTTACCCGAGTAAAGCCGGTTACAACAGCTCTGCTTAACTTGTACATAAACCAATTTAAAGAGAATTACCCGAGTAAGAGCTTTTTATAAGTAATTTAAAATGATAAGCGGCTTAGGAAAACGACTTGGCT
Source organism: Philaenus spumarius (assembly GCA_018207615.1). Classification (NCBI taxonomy): domain Eukaryota; kingdom Metazoa; phylum Arthropoda; class Insecta; order Hemiptera; family Aphrophoridae; genus Philaenus; species Philaenus spumarius. The sequence continues at coordinate 73,505 of JAGFPH010002242.1, forward strand.
AGAATTATTACTGAGGGGTGTATTTAACTACGATGCAGATGTCGAGGAATTATTTTTCACTGAGCTGTGATACAGCTTTCCTGACTAAACCTTGTTCTTATAAGTTGCTCGGTCGAGTTCCTTAGCTGGAACAATCCAACAACAGGAACCACGTTACCCGAAAATAAATAAATTTGTTTGTAGAGTGCTCATAGTAGAATGAAATTGTTTTGGTTTTATCTAAATAAATAGAGGCTATTCTTGCTTTTTTTAACACGACTTATATCATTTTATCAGCCCACCTGCTTCCCCCCAAATCGATCAAAACGTAAAATACCCTAAAAGTACCAGGTTAAAATCCACGTATAACGATGGCTGGGATAAGAACTATCGAAGCGAGTTTGTCTAGTGCAAGCGAACCTAAGCAGTCAATAAACCGACGCAGCAAGATCAAGGTGCTAATTTCCCAAATAGCTGGTTGAAACCCTAAAACGTATAAATATAGTTTTAGAAATTCGCTCAATTGAATCAGTGGTTCGGCTGCGTGGTCGAACTATTTCTCCCTTACTGAGGATTTGTTGAAAGCTAAGGTGATAATTCTGTGTACAGTATATCTGCATGCAAATTGTTTACGGTAATGAATATAAACTGAAGTTCTTTAAACCGGGTGGCCCACAAAGTTCGAGCTTGCCCATAAATGCATCGATCTTTTTGAAATTTTACACACCCCACAATAGAGGATTTAAAAATGTTTTGAGAAAATATTAGGTTAAACATCTTTTTTATCTGTTATTTTATTCAATTGGTTAGTATGGTAATTCGTCAGTCAAGGCCTAACCTATAATTTTTTCCAACTAATTTTAAAATTATTAAAATAAAAAATGTTTTTATCAAATGAATTCTAGCCTGTGTTACTCAGGGACAGTGAAGCTTTTTATTAGTAAAACTATTTTTTCAATCGGTTCAGTAGTTCCAGAAATTACCCTTCCCCCTTCATACAAACAAACAAACAATGTTTACCTCTTTATAATTACAACAGATTATAAATTGCACTTTTCAACGTGAAAGTAGCGTGCGAAGCACGCTTGGGCCTCCCTAATACTAAGTACATTTGAAAGTGTGTACATTATTAAACTGATTCAGACAAAAATCAGAGTGAAAGTAAAAATCGTAAATATTTAAAGAAGACGTACAAACAGAATCCGGATATTTGCAGATACTCCGGAAGTGAACGTCAAGGGCGCAGTTTGACAAATACCCTCCCCACCCCTCCTTCCCCTCTCTCAATACGTCACATATAGTCAAGTCTGACAGAACAAGAAAGTGACTTTTCCACGTCTAACTTTTTCCGTTATTGAAATCGTCCAATTCCAGATAATTCAGTTTGCTATTTTGTTTTTATCGTATAAATCAAGGTTTTTGCGAAGCAGAACATTTCAAAACACCGTGGATGTTTTGTGAACTGAATTCTGCTACAATTCTGGAGCAATATGAACACGTAAAGTTCACGTGTTTGTTTATGACTGCTCGTCTAATTATTAAGTAACTTTACTGAAAAGTTCAGTAATGTCTATTGGTTACGTTTCAACAACTATGCTTGTTGTAATTGGACAACAGAAATTTAAAAACTAAAACGACTACTCAAAATTCACAATTTGAGATTATTTTATAAGTTCATCTAGCTAAATTGTTAAAAATAAGTTAAAACATCGAAAGAAATGTTTTAAAGTAAACTGTATGTTGAATAATTTATATTGCCGATACATGAAACTGTTATAAGATTTACTCGATATAGCGTAAGACATAACAAGGACATGTGTTAAAAATATGTTTAGAAGCAATTGAATGGTAAATATTTTAGGCCTAATTAGGCTTTCTTTGCATAATCACCTTGGTCTTTAATTTCACCGTAAAACCACTGGACATTATCCCAGACCATAATCTTTACACAGAATGTCCACCTTCTACTGTCCGAAACTTTACAGGATCATTTCCCAGCTAAAATCAAACAAATACAACTATTATAAACTGTGTAATATCTCGATAAGTTTTCTGCCTGTCCGTCTGTATGCGATTTTTCAAAATACCTTAATATCTAGGAAACGTTTTAAGATATAGTCCTGAAACAGTGCATGAATATTCATCTACATACGGTACATTTTACTGCAACAATCCTGCAACAATCCGTTTCAAAATGGCGGCAGTTGAAAATGTTTAATGTTACATATCTAGAAAACTGTATATTTTACAAAAAAAAATGTAAAGTAATAACATTTTTAGACTATTTTAAGACTAATCCAACGATATATCGTTTTTAATAATTAAGTCATAAATAACGGAACAAACTCAAATTTAGTGGTCGGATGTAGGTCTAAATTTTAATGTAATAGTAATAAAAATCCCTACATCCGACCACTAAATTTGAGTTTGTTCCGTTATTTATAACTCAGTTATTAAAAACCGATATATCGTTGGATTTGTCTTAAAATAGTCACTTAAATGTTTTTGTAAAATTTATAGTTTTCTAAACATTTCAACAACAAATTTTCAAGTGCTGCCATTTTTAAACATATTGTTTCAGGAAAAAAAATGTTTTCCCTCACAGTGCCAGACTGCCCAAAGTGACGTTCTCTCAGGCGCAAAATGCAGCCATTTCGACAATTAGCGAGAATTTGCAAACATTTGTATTTTCGATTAATTAATTCACTTAAAATCACCCAATCGTAATTAAACCGGCACCATTAGAAAGGAAAAGGATTAAAGTTTAATTTTTGTATTTAAAACTTTTTCGTAAAAAGTAAATTTACATACGTAACCATCGTTTCAAAATTGTAAAATGTCAAACAGCTGTTCTCGGTGCGAAATCGCGAGGTTAAGAACGTAAAACTTCGTCATTTTCAACTGTCTGCAACTCCTCATAGTTGTCAATTATCACAAAGATCATCACAGCATTGGATTCATCAGACTTTTATCTTTTAAGTGGTGTTTAGATATCAGGTGTGATTATATTTGGTTTCGAGATATTGAATTTACAATAAAGGCATGTCATTGGTTAACGATTCGGCCAATAAGCAAGCATTTTGTAAATCGATTTTTACTATCAGAAATCGATTTATTCATAAGATGTTTAATAACAGAAAATTCCAACGTTTTATTCTACGTTCAGTTCAAATAATTTAGGTGATATTCAGTTGTCACAGACGTGACTTAAATTAAGCGTTCAATAACCAAATAACCATTTTACACTCTGATCTCAAAGAGTTCACTGTAAGTTTTATTCGTCTTGATATCTTAGTGAATTGAAAGTGTGTATAGTTTATAAAATAGTGTTATATTGT
>JAGFPH010002242.1:99975-115500 GCA_018207615.1 Philaenus spumarius
AGCATACATTAGTTCTATAACTCATATTAAAAAAAATCAACTTCACAACAAATTATAATGATTGAAGTTGTAAACATAACCTCAAAGTATAATCTACGCTTGATTTTGTTTAAGGCTCTTCTTTACCTTGAAGAAAACTCCCGAGTGTACAGTATGATTTCAATGCAAAAGGCCTGACTCAAGCCGCAAAATCGTTGAAACATGCATTCGTAATACCGTGTTTCGGATTCTATTTATAAATTAATAATCTGGGAAACTACTTTATGTTATAAAGAAGGCTTTATATTTTTTATGTGTTACCTTAAAATATGGAAATTATTGCTTAAAACTCCCAAAAAATGCGTTAAAAATAATCGTTTTTTACTCATTTAAACGGTTGATTAAAAGGAGTTGCCGACGATTTCTTTCAATTATGAGGTATAAGACAAAAGCACAAAGCCTTTAAGAACAATTTAAGATGTTTCACAACTTTTTAGGTTGAAAAACGGCGTCCGAAACACGGTAATACGAAGTGCATATTTTTGCTGTTTTACGCAAGGTATAGAAGACCCTTAAGTATTACAGATGATGGGTGAAACGTAACAGTATGTATGTACAATCACTTTTATAGAAGTTTATTACATAATAAAACATACACGTAGTATTATCTGTGCATTTACCGAGTTTTAAAATGCACTAATACGTATTTAGTTACCGATTTAAACTATTGCTTACAGCATAGTTGTGATTAGATTCTACAAAAATAATAGTATATATATGTATAAACAAGGATAGATAGTTTAATGGTAATATGATTTTAAACTCAAAATAAAGATTATGCCTACAATTTAAATACACCAAAAATATGCTTAAGCTACAATGATAACCATAACACGCTTTACTTGATTTGTAGGTTGGAAAAATTAACGTGATCAATGAATTCTTACTGTAATTAAAGCTATAACAACTACGTTTTTCACAAAGCACCAAGCTTAATTATCCAACAACTAATAGGACAAATTAATCAAGGTCTACTTACTTGGTACTACGATGTAACGGAAAACCAGATAAATACACAATACAGAACACACCTACTTTAAGCACAAACAATACACAATACACGAACACAATTCGATAACATTTCTACACGGCATAACCTACAAACAGCGTTGCTGGCTTGGGCCAACATCAAACTGATTGTTAGGGAAGAAGAAGAACTCACGTTAGGCTGAGATACGTAGTTAGATAAGCAACACAAGAAGGCAGTTGCGGTGACGTCATCGATGTCAGCTGTCTATCTGTTATTAGTCTGGAAGTGAACTCGGTCAGTATTTTCACCGTTTTTACACTTTAAAATTAAAGTATAGCAACATCATTCCTTAGTAAGCGTCTATGAGCCCATAAATTTGGTACTTTTATTAGTTTTTTGTCTACTTTGATTTTTTGTCAGTCAGTCCAGGACAAAGCTGCTCATTCATACAGACACTAAGACCCTGCTCGCTTCGCTCGCCGCCCCCCCCCCCCCGTGGTGAAAAATGTATTAATATTATAAAGAGATCAAATTTGTTTGTTTGCACGTAGCGGGTAATTTCTGCAACTACTGAAGCGATTGAAAAAATAGTTTTACTAATAAAAAGTTACTCTATCCCTGAGTAATATGGGCTATAATTCGTTTTGATAAAAACATTTTTTTGTAAATTTAGTCGGAAAAATCTTAGGTTATGCCTAGACTGACGAATTACCATAGCAACCAATTGATTAAAATAACAGATAATACAGCTGTTTGCTCCAATATTTCCATTGACAGCTGATTTCAAACTTTGAAGCAACTATTTTAACTTTTAGGTTAGGTTTTTATTAAAGTGTTGTCCTGAGCCTTGCTGGTTCTTGTAACCCTTATTATAACTGCTGTTATAAAATATACGAAATAATTTGATTTGAACATTTACATTATTTACCGTCTTACTTTTGGGGTTATTATTAGTCCTACACCTTTTATATAAAAAAAACATAACATGTATAGAAGGTTTCAACTGGGTTGACGTGCGGAGCTCGCAGGAGTTTCCCCTAGTAATATAATATAATTCTTATACTTTGTACACATTTACCGCGTTAAAAACTTCCACTGTATGGGAACCATGGAACAAGTTTGTCGTTTTTATTTGTGTCTAATTTGAACGTGATTTTTCACGGGGGCTACTAGTTGTAATAATACAATTAATTCACTAAACTACTATATACAGGCTGTCTCGTAACCATTTTACCAAAGTTTACCATGTCATTCAGCGGGTCAAAACTAGCGAATAATACATTCAATACAATGTGTCCTGTCTTGCTCGGTTTACAAGTTGTCTGTCTGTATGCGCTTTTTACTTTCTACCCCATGTACGTAGTATATGGAGAAAGTATTGTTTTCGTCCAAATTTTCGAATTTAAATTTTTAGTGGAATTATTTGTTTTGGTGCTCCCTGAACCCAAAACAGAGGTTTTTTGGTGATGTCTGTCCGTGTGTCTGTGTGTCTGTAAGGATGTGTTCAGAGCTGGAGACCATACCAACGGTCAGACTTTGATGAAATTTGGTATGTAGGTGTAGTTTTGGAATATCTCCAGGCGTTGTTTCATTTTTTCAAATTTTTTATTTTAAGGGGGTTTACCCCCCATAAATTACTAAAAAAACGAGAAAAATCTAAATTTCTCAAAAACGGCTCTAACGATTTTGGTAAAATTTGGCTTATTTGTAGCCCTTAATGTACCCTACCATATGCAAAAAATCGCATCTTACTAAAAATTCTTGTTTACGGAATAAGAACAACTGATTTTGAGGGTTTTTTGGCCAAAAAGGGGGTTGTTTTTCCAATTTTTTCAAAATCTTTTTTCGTTCATCTATACAGGCCTAATTGACATGTTTGGTGCAAATTTGTTAGAAATCAATCGAATAGTTTAAATAATAATAATAATATAATCTATATATTTTATATAAAAGCCAAATCCACTGACCCACTGATCACGATTTCTCAAAAACTACTGAACGGATCGGAACGAAATTTGGTATGTAGCTTCCTCTATGGCCATAGGTGCTCACTAAGAAATGTTTTCAAAAAATTCAAAATTTTAATGGGGTTTGGGGGGGTCAAAGTTACTAAATCACGATTTCTCTAAAACTACTGAACGGATTGGAATACAATTTGGTATGTGCTACCTCTAGAGCCATAGTGGCTCACAAAGAAAGGTTTTAAAAAAATTCGAAATTTTAGGGGATGTTTGGGGAGGTTACTAAAACTCCTCATAAGAAATACATAGTGTAATTTATATTTATAGTTATAATATATTTTTTGTTAATATACATTTCACTTTGATTTGTCTATCCGTGCAAAGCTGGATCGGGCCAGCTAGTATAATAATATAACATGGATGTATGTTACATGCATCTAATATTTTCCATGGTATGTCCTACTTTTGCAATTCTAAATAAATATCTCCTATGCTACTCCTGGGAAGGTGTAAAGTTTCAACTGGGAGAAAGTATGTGGCAGTTATCTGGTATCTTTTATTTTCTTTAAATATTATCTCATGAACGGTTCAAGATCAATTAATGAAACTCAACATCCATGTTTATCATATTGATTTACACAAATGTACAAGACTTTTCAAAGTTAAATATAAAAAAAAAACTGAAGATTTTACTAAAACATTTATGGTACAAAATATGTAGATAATTTAAAGACAAATCCAACGCTGTATTACTTTTTATCGTCGAGATAAGAATAACTGAGAAAATGCTATAATTCTGGTTGAAAGTAGTTTCCACGATGACTTTAAGTGAATGTAGTAAATACCCTATTGTACTAAGATGCAAATAGTATTACTTTTGCTAACTAAACATAATCTAAGCAAGCCGTCATCTCTCCCAAAGGTGTAGCGTGTGGTTTCAGTGGAACACATTAGCAACATCCAGGGAATTAGTTTATTTCAAATGCTTTTCTTTTAACTCTGATATTTCTACTATTTGGATTTTACACAAAGACCGTTTTTCTTATGCATATCTAACCAAACGGATATGTATAATGTTAAACAAACAGTATTTTCTTTGAATTTTTGACGAAAAGCTCTTCCCGTTTGGCCTATATAGACTTTTGTGCATTGGTCACATTTTGGTTTATAGATACCAGTTTTTGACTCTATTGGTGTGTCTTGTTTACGGCTGAGTAATTTTTTAATATTGTTGTGGGTCCGGAACGCCATTGTAAGATTAAGTTTTTCTTTATTGTTAAAATCTTTCCATCCAACTCAAACCAATAAAAGATACCTATTAGACCCCTAATCAATTTTACAACAGCACCTGGATACAACATTGCCAAAACATTAGCCTCTTTCATAGGTAACAGTATACGATTGAAAAACAACCACAGCATTAGAAACAGACTCGATTTCATCAACAAGATTAACAACATTTCATTACAACCCGGTTATAAAATAGTCTCCTTTGACGCAGTGAACTTATATACAAATATACCAATTCAAGAAACAAAAGACCAACCAACAACAAATCATTGAATTAATTTACTTATTAACAATAGTATTGGATCAGAACTATTTTACTTTTGATGGTAAATGTTTTATTCAAAAAGATGGTTTAGCAATGGGTTCTCCACTTTCTAGTATATTGTCCGACATCTATTTGAACCACTATGAGAATACATACTTGTTGTCTAATGTGAACAAATCACACTCCCGAATCATATCCTATACCACATATGTAGATGACACATTTATAATTTTTAATTGCTCATTCCGACAAATAGAACCTAAAGAATTATATGAATGGCGTAAATAAATATATTCAATTTACAAGTGAAACAGAAGTCGATAGTAAACTGAACTTTTTAGATATAACAGTTAATAAGGAAAAGTACAATTTCCGCTACAATAATAAATAATATACATATCATCCTTTCCCTGGGAGCTAGGGTGGGGGATAGCCCCCTCTGCCCATGGTATGGGCGCCCATGAACTACAAAGTTGTAAGAAACTTTTATAAAGCGGGTTTTCCGTTAACTACTGGATACACAGCTCCGGTAACTGTTTTATTCCATTTTTCAATTTGAAAACCAAATAAAACCTTAAAATTTACCCTTTAACTTGCGACCAAGTGATTTCAGTAGGGCTTAAGGGGGCGTTTCCCTGTCCGCCATATTGAATCTGATTCCCATAAGAGCAATGCTACAGAATAAGTCATTTTTTCCGTTAATTCGTGGAATAAATTAAAAAATTTGGTTTCATTTTGAAGTACTGTCAAATGCGAATGTTGATTGCTGAATACATTTTCAAAATCCGTTTTATTGTTTTCATAAACGTATGATATAAATAGTAAAAAACAGTAAACTTTATTAACTTTTTACTCAGTTGCAAAAAGAGATATTGCAAAAAACGTTAGCAATCAACACCTACGATCTATTTTACTTTAAGAAAAAAAAATACAGCTTTCGTTATTTGACAAAAACAACACAAAAATATGCTTAATAGTGAAGGTATGTTTTGGTTATTTAACATTGAAAGTGGTACCCAACTTCGCCGTTTTGAATGTAGGGAGCCAAGCCTTAATTTACAATTTAGGTCAGAAATCTTATTCACAAATTCCAACAGTCTGACTCTCTAACGGAGCGTTTTCGTGTCTATGTGTATACACTAACTTTACTTATTCTACTAATTTGTTGAAAAGAATAAAGTACAACCGACTTCACCTGAAAGTCTTTATATTATCTTCACCATTTATAATTCATGTAATTAACTATCCACGCAATTCAATCGCATATTTATAAGTTTCCAATACTCCGGCCTTTGTGTACAGAAATGCAATCCATTGAGCGGAGGAGAATAAACAGAAAGAATGCAGAGCGTCGAGCTACCCTCGAACCCGGGCGACCTGCTAGCCTCGCAATCGATACGACCTTGACACATAGCGGGTTACTACGTCCCTTCCCCACTCATACTACAGTCTGATATTCCGTTAACGGGCGTAGTACACGATACTACCGCTAGGGGTAGACCAGCATCCATTTATATCCGTATCGATTGATATAGGAGCCGATACAACTTGCAAACACTTTGATGACGTCATAGCATCTCTATTTTAAGCGAACCGACTGGGTTTTCCTACTAATAAACTTCGTTTACCTGTGTAATTAAAACAATTACTTGTATTTAAACTTACTGACGATAAACACCCATGTGCTGGATGCACCGTAAGCTATTAAACATAGGAAAACAATTTTGTGAATCAAGATGGAGAAAAAATCAAGAAAATGTTTTCCGATGACAGCATTTTGTTTTTCGTACTAAGTCATGTATACAGAGTGGGTGTAAAGTCTGAGAATGTTTTAACATTTCGTATGTATGGAACATTTTAAGGTAGAAGTGATTGAGGAACTTAAAAGTCTGTGTAAAAATACTATTTTATTAAAATGTCAAAAATTTGGTCCGCCATCTCGGATTCGCCATTTTGAATCTACCTTTTTACTTTCTCCACCCTATACGTAGTATATGGAGAAAGTATTTTTTTTGTCCAAATTTTCGAATTTGAATCTTTAGTGGAATTATCTGTTTTGGTGCTCTCTGAATCCCCAAAAATGTTTAGTGGAATTATCTGTGTTGGTGCTCCCTGAACCCAAAAATATTTTTAGTGGAACTATTTGTTTTGGTGCTCCCTGAACGCAAAAAAGTGTTTTTTTGGTGATGTCTGTCCGTGTGTCTGTAAGGATGTGTACAGACCTGGAGACCATACCAACGGTCCGATTTTGATGAAATTTGGTATGTAGGTGTAGTTCTGGAATATCTCCAGGTGTTTTTTGTCATTTTTCAAATTTTTGATTTTTAAGAGGTTTTACCAATCAAAAATGGTCAAAAAAACGAGAAAAATCAAAATTTCTCAAAAACGGCTCTAACGATTTTGATAAAATTTTGCTTATTTGTAGCCCTTAATGTACCCTACCATATGCAAAAAACCGCATCTTTCTAAAAATTCTCGTTTAGAAAATTATAATATTAATAACTGATTTTTAGGGGTTTTTTTTCCCAAAAAGGAGGTTGTTTTTCAAAATTTTTCAAAACCCTTTTTCGTGCATATTCAGGCCTAATTGAGATGTCTGGTGCAAATTTGTTCGAAATCAGTCGAATAGTTTAAATAATAATAATATAATATAATATGGATGTGTGTTACATGCATCTAATATTTTCCATGGTAACATTTTCCTACTTTTGCAATTCTAAATAACCATCTCATATGCTACTCTTGGGAAGGTGTAAAGTTTCAACTGGGAGAAAATATGTAGCAGTTATCTGGTACCGTTTATTTTTAAATAGGAAAGTGCTCATGTGATACATCATTTCAATATAGAATTTTAAAACGAAAGCAAAGGTGAAACCCTCGCATCCATATTACAACCGAGAATGTTTGTTTCTTTGTTAAAATTGTTATTATATCTAATAAATTAATAAGACATTTCAAATCATAATTACTATTGATAGCGCTATTGGTGTTATAATTTATAACTAATTTAGAGATCGGCAAAAATCTCCAGCTGATTTTGCCGATGTAGACAGAGAAAACGTTATTTTCAATACTCACAGCTGACATTGAAAGTGGCTATTTTCGATACAGTATGATGAAAAAAAAAAATATTCTAGATCCAAATTCCACGGCCCAAAAACGCACAGAGAGTTTCACATAAACCGATAAATGTATGCATATTATTCCTACGTACAATATTAGCCATGAACTAATAGCTAAAATCCTGTTTTCCGCCAGTTTCTTACTCATTACTTTTTGACGAACGTAAAAGTTACAAATCATGTTTTGAGGTGTATTTAACATCTTTGAATACACTTCACATTATTTCATAATTTTTAGATATACCAGGTGTCTTAAAAGTCCCACTCCCCCCTTTAACTTTTGTGATTGTTAAAACAAACAAATATCCTTTGGGGAAAGATACTAACTTAGCCGAAAGTTTCTTTTGAAGCAATCGGAAATTTTGAGTGTCCCCTAAAAATGGGGGATTTTGGGGGCAACTCAAAATTTTTAAATGGGAAGTATGGTCATGTGATACCTCATTTTAAAGCTCTATTTAAAACTAGGAAAATGACATAAATAAAATAAAAATCGGACAACTCAAAATAAAATGGTGGCCCTAAACGTGTTAAAATAAATCGACATAAAGTTGTTAATATCTCGAAAAAGAAGAGTTTTTAGAACAAATTTCAAGAGACAAAAAATATTTATTTCAAAGACAAGTGTTTGACCTGAAAAATTGCTTCCAAATCGATTCCGTAAATTTTATTTTTTACAAAATTTTCTAAGATGTAGGAAATTTACGAAATCGATTTGGAAACAATTTTTTAGGTCAAGATCTTTGAAATAAACATTTTTTGTCTCTTGAAATATTTTCTAAAAACTCTTCATTTTCGAGATATTAGCAACTTTCTGTCGATTTATTTCAACACGTTTAAGGCCGCCATTTTGTTTTGGGTGGTCCGATTTTTATTTTATTTATGTCATTTTCCTAGTTTCAAATATACCTTTAAAATAAGGTATCACATGAGCATACTTCCCATTAAAAAATTTTGAGTTTCCCCCAAAATCTTCCATTTTTAGAGGACACTCAAAATTTCCGATTACTTCAAAAGATAAAGTTAGTATCGTTTCCTAAAGGATATTTGTTTGTTTTAAGAAAAACAAAAGTTAAAGGGGGGGGAGTGGGGGAAGACACCTGGTATATTTAACGGTTAAACCAGTGTAAGATTAATCTCTGAAAACTCCCCTTCATGCAATAAAAATTTCGACAAAATTGGTTCAGCCGTTCCGGAGGTTGACCCGGACAAACAAACAGACGTACAGACAGCAAGAGAGACCGTACAAAAATCCCAGGCCGCAAAGTCGAGGTGCGAACTCGCAAAACGGGTGATTCGGGATTGAAGGCTGAGGTGCAAAAAATTCTTCTTTCGTATACGCGAGAAGCTTTTCAACGTCTTCGTAGACCGATTTTCCAAATAGTTGGTAGAACACTAAATCATGTAATCAGCGAATATCCATAGGAAAAATGAGCTGTTGCAGTAACCCTTATGGTAAGACCAAAGGTCGGGAGTAGCAAACGAGCACCGATCTATATATATGTATATATGTTTTCACACTATAGCGGCCTCATCTTAAGTCCGATTTGGTCAAAATTTGGTACATATTATGTTGGTTGTCTACGTCGCTTGGACGAGTTTGTTAACCAATAAAATCCAACAACAAGAAGCACATTTTTTGAATGGAAGTAACTATTTCTTGAGATTTTTTCTACGAGAATGAATTTTTTGTAGAGTTTTTTCTAAAAATATAAATGTAGGATGTAATTCCGGCACATTTTGTTTCTTTACGCAACAATATAGCTCGCTAAGTTCCCCCAAAATCGATCAAAACGTAAAATACAATAAAAGTATCCGGTTGAAAGCCATGTGGTGGATTTTACCGTGGGGTTGGCGTGCGTGCATTAAGTATCAAGATACTCCCATTATGCGGACTGGCGTGGGAAGCACGCAATGCCTGGTGTATTGAAAATACTCCCAATACGGGGGTTGGCGTGCGAAGCTCGCAATGCATTGTGTATCGAAGATACTCCCAATATACGGAAGGCGTACACATGTTGGATGTCTACGTCGCTCGGACGAGTTCGTTAGCCAAAAAACTTCAACAACCGGAACGACGTTTTTTGACCGGAAGTAACTATTTTTTTATATTCTTCCTACGAGAATAAATTTCTTTCAGAGTTTTTCAACAAATATAAATGTAGGATGTTATTCTGAATATTTTGTTTTTTTACACGACCTTATAGCTCACTTTGTTTCCCCAAAATCGATCAAAACGTAAAATACCACAAAAGTACCCGGTTCAAAGCCGCGCGGTGGATTTTACCGCGGGGTTGGCGTGCGAAGCACGCAACGCATTGTGTATTAAAAATAACCCCAAGACGGGGGTTGGCGTGCGAAGCACGCAATGCATTGTGTATTGAAAATACTCCCAATATACGGGTTGGCGTGCGAAGCCTAAACATATAATTTAATTTTAGAAATACGGTCTATTCACGTCAGCAACTAAAACAGCGGTTAGGTTGACCACGAATAGATTTTAATCCTTCCCAAAATGCGCGGGATTAAATAAACAAACGTTCCGGTATGTAAACGCAAAGCGTTGTACATAATTGCCAATGAGAGCCGACCCACTCTGTATGCACAGTACTTTGAGTGGGCCGCGTTATATATTTCGTTAATATTGTAGGTCATAATATATAGGCATAGTCACAGTTATAAGTGAGCTTGATTTGTGAAAACATACACTTGATAGAGAATAAGATTTGAAAAGACAATCTCACAACAAGTGTATTATTTCAAACGCTTTTCAATGTCGCCATCTTCAGCGATGCACGAGCTGCCTATAACTACACATTTCTTTCGGGTATAAAGAATGGAAAATAATGTCAAATAGATATTCCGTATTTTTTACCAAGGGGCTGAATATAGCTGAAGAATGTAAATGTCAAAACGTTTGCATTAGTAGAAGCGATGAATTACCGAAATGAATAAGATAATCTTCAGAGCTCGTAGCTATTCTACGTTCCATACTATTTATAAATCTTTAAATTTAAACAATCTCTAGTAACTAGATAAGGATGTTTGGATAGTAAGCAAAATGTAAACTGGAGGCCTTGGTTGGAGGGGGGAAATTACAAGCATTGTTCGCTGTGTAATTTAAAACAAAATAATTCCACCACGTAGCTGAACCGCTGAGTTGAGCAAATTTCCAAAATTAGCTTATAGGCCTATGTTTTAGGGTTTCAACCAACAATTTGAGCAATAGGTCTATTCACGACGGTGCTGAATAGCTGCAAAATGGTTCGCACGCCATTCCGCATATTGTTAGTATCTTCAAGGTACAATGCATTGCGTGCTTCGCACGCCAACCCCCATATGGGACTACCTTCAATACAAAATGCATTGCGAGCTTCGCACGCCACCCCACGGTAAAATCCACCACATAACTTTGAACCGGGTACTTGTATGGTATTTTAAAAGAAAAAAATGTGCAGAATAACATCCTACATTTATATTTGTAGAAAAAAAAATATAAAAAACATTTATTCTCGTAGAAAAAATCTCAAAAAATAGGTCGAGGTACAAACTCGCAAAGCCGGAGGCTTAAGTGCAGACCAATTGTAATCATACTTTTCGCACAAGTCGTGAGTAGGCCAATTTTCCAAACTGTTGGTTGAAAACATAAAACATAAAAACCTAATTTTGGGAATTTGCTCAAATCACGTCATCGGTACAGCTGCGAGGTAGAATTATTAATTTATAACAACTAACTAGTTACAGTTGGATCACTGTAGCTCGTGCATCACTGAAGAAGGCGACATTGCAGTTGAAACGCGTTTATTTTAATAAACGTTTTAGTTGTGAGATTCTGTGTTCACGTTTAATTCAATCTTAGATATTTTCTAAATCCATTAATATTGATCTGAAAACGAACGATTTTTCATTCAAGTGTTGAAAAACTGGATCCATTCTGTTGATACTTATTAGTGAATTTCAATAGGAAAAATGAGCTATTGCAGTGACCCTTATGGTAAGACCTAAGGACGGGAGTAGTAAGTGAGCACCTATATGTATATATGTTTTCGCACTCCAGCGGCCGCATTTTAAGTCCGATTTAGTCAAAATTTGGTACATACTGTATGTTGGTTGTCTACGTAGCTTGGACGAGTTCGTTAACGAAAAAACCCAACAACAAGAAGGACATTGTTTTACCGGAAGTAACAATTTTTGAGTTTTTTCCTACGAGAATGATTTTTTTGTACAGTTTTTTCTAAAAATATAAATGAAGGATAAAATTCGACACATTTTGTTTTTTTACGCGACATTATAGCTCGCTTTGTTCCGCCAAAATCGATCAAAACGTAAAATACCTTAAAAGTACCCGGTTCAAAGCCATATGGTGGACTCTACTGTGGGGTTGGCGTGCGAAGCACGCAATGCTCTGTGAATTGGAGATACTCCTAATACGGGGTTAGGCGTGCGAAGCACACAATGCACTGTCTATTGAAA
Organism: Philaenus spumarius; assembly: GCA_018207615.1. NCBI lineage: Eukaryota > Metazoa > Arthropoda > Insecta > Hemiptera > Aphrophoridae > Philaenus > Philaenus spumarius. The sequence continues at coordinate 112,093 of JAGFPH010002242.1, forward strand.
ATACTCCCATTATGTGGAATGGAGTGCGAAGCATTTTGCAGCGTCGTGAATAGATCTATTTCCCAAATTGTTATTTGAAACCCTAAAACATAGGCCTATAAACTTAATTTTTGAAATTTGCTCAACTCACGTCAGCGGTTCAGCTGCGTGGTCGAATTATTTATTATTTCAACTATTTCTGAAAGTGGAAAATATTTAATTAATAAATTGTATTTCAAGACATGTAGATGTACAGGAGTGTAAAATAATGATTTCAAATTATGTTGTTTCAGGGGAAGTATGGACAACTGATTGCCTCCTTAACACCTTTTTGGAGGGGTCAGTCTGCACTGCTAGGGATATTTTCTCCGGTAAGTACAACAATAACCATAATATTGATTGTGTAACAAGATATTAAAAAGTATCAATAGTATTGTGAAAATGCGTTAAACTTAGGGTACACTTTTCTCAGAAACTACAAGACATACAACTTTAAAATTTATAGGATATCATTTACCACTCTTGTTATATAATCTGACCCAATTTTGAAAACTTAGGTCAAATATTATTATTTTTTATATATTTTTTAAAAAAAGCTCTAAAAAAACCGTGTTTTTTGTAAAAGAAAATTTTAGGACAAGGAAGTCTATAAAGTTAAAGTCATAAAAATGGGTCTAAATGTCGCCCATTACATATAGATTATGTGTACAAAATTTGAAACCTGTAGCTTTAATAGTTCCAGAGAAAAATGTACCTTTGTAAAGAAAAAAGTAAACTTTCGGAAAATCACATTTTTATTAAGAGTATATGGTAAATCTTACTTAAGAAAAGTCCAGGCCCATATTGAGGGTCATCAATGTATTCCTTCTCTTCCTCCATCAATCTCCTCTTCCTTCTCACTTGCCTGGCTTCCTTAGTCATTGCAGTAGCAGCTTTCTCAGTTTTTTTGCAATATATATATATAATGCAATACTATATATAATGTTAGAGAACGTTCATTGTCGTAGGGTATAGAAGGTAGCAGAACTAGTGAAGTGCCTGACGCAAGTAATTAAAATAATAATTTAACTCACTTAGGGGTAACCTACAACCTTTTAATTTACATATTATTAAATGTCATAATCTAAAGACTAAAAAACAGGAAACAAATTTTTTTCTTAAAAAAATAAATTTTACCCTTTCCTGCTTCCCTTTTAAATTAACACAACTTACAAGCCAATTAAATACTTAAACGTATGTACAGACATGTAGACTAAGAATAGCTTCCTGGATTGAATATTATGAATAACTAGTATTTGTGTGAACAGTAGACCTCGCTAGTTGACCTTATCTCGGCTCCCCCTACACAACTCACTCACAGCGGCCACACTGACGTAGCGCAGGAAAGAGCAAGACAGCAGGTAGCTCTCTCTCTCTCCCTCTCCATAAAATTATAAGGTTTTACGAAGATATCTAAAGAATAAACGTATGAAAACATGGTTAAAATACAAAAACTTGGACGATTTGTAACAAATTTCAAGTTTGCGGCCATTTTGTGAGCTTACCGTTAGATATAGATCTAGGGAAAAAATCAAGGGCAAAATTTCGTAGAACATTAAATTTGCTACAGCAAAATGTTATTAGTTTTTTTCAATTTGACTTACCGTTAAGCCACAAATTGGCTTTGGAAAAAAGCCACTGAGAGAAACAGGGCCGCCGCCATTTTTATTTTATTTAAGGGGTTAAAAATGAAAAATGGAAAACCCCGTATATATACATCGCTCGGCCTAGGTATAAAGAACATTCATGCAAAAAATCATGACAATCGGTCTAGGCGTTTGGCCGTAATCGTGAGACAGACCGACAGACGAAATGCCAAACGGTAGAGCTAAAACGGAGACCTCGCCTTCCGCTCGGTCAATAATGTAGTAGGTTGATTATCTTATTTTTACTGTCAAACAATCCAAATTGGTTCCTAGATGAATTACCTGTTTCGACTGTTATACCGTCTTCTTCAGATCCATAACTAAATAAAGTTATTTAGCATGATAAGGCGTCATATACTTATTGGCACATTAAACACTTAGTTCAAGTAGTTTAAAAGATAAATAATATAATAAATTATATAAAAGAAATCTTGTGCGCCGACATCAACATCGGTTCGCGTACCGTAACAATTTAAGACCTAACGATTCGTGGTATGTACCATGTATATGTGTTTATATGAGTTTTTTAATCTAATTTATTATATTATTTATCATTTAAACTATTTTAACAAAGTGTTTTATGTGCCAATAAGGAGATGGCGGCTTAGCATGCTAAACAATATTATTTAATTATGTATCTAAAGATGTCGGTAAAACCGTCGAAACCGGTATTTACTCTAGGAACCAATTTGGATTAAGCTTAACAACTTACTTTAAGTCCGTCACGGGACTTTCTTCCCTTTTTATATGACTCGTTTCGGAGATTTACTCCATCATCAGACGCACATCACTCTTGCACGGTCATCAAACATTAAATAAAATAATTCGACCACGGAGAACCGCTGATCTGAGTTCAGCAAATTTACAAAATTAAGTAAACAAAACACATAAACACTGAGAACATAACGTCACCGCATGGTTACTTAACCTTGTAACGACAGTTGTTGTCCTTGGACCAATATACGAGATGTAGCTCACGCGTAAAAAGGGTTTAATTACGTTCTCAGTTTTTGTGTTTATGTAATGTTTGACGACCTCGCAAGAGTGATATGCGTCTGATGATGGAGTAAATCTCCGAAACGCGTCACATAAAAAGAGAAGAAAGTCACGTGACAGACATAAACTAAGTAGGTAAGCTTAATTATGTTACGTCGACTTTCATACCAAAGAAACATGAGTCTTCAATTTGGATCGTTTAGCGGAGTAAAAATACGGTTTAACCTAGTACATATTATTCTATTGAATACATTGAAATTCACTAATTTTGAAGAATTAAGTCTTAGACCAATGGTGATATTTTGGACAGTTTGTAACAAACTAACTTTAAGAGTTGAACATTTTAATTTTTCTATTATTAGCGAATTTCCATAGGAAAAATGAGCTATTGCAGTGGCCCTTATGGTAAGACCCAAGGTCGGGAGTAGCAAATGAGCACCGATCATGGTCCCCAGAACACGTTTTGGGGTGTCATTAAAAATCATATATATATATATTAAAGTTATTTAGCTACGGATAACGTAATTCAAACTAATAAATTTGTGTTTCTTACCTTCATCGTTAACCAATTCTTTCTTTAAGAAACGTGCTACAGCTGTTTCACGTTTAATCGCATTTTCAAACACCGTACACGAAACAAGTTAAAATATAAAACACACACAGTTCACACACGATAATTCTACGCCCTTTGAGACGTCGTCAAAAATAAAACAGCACACAAAAATACACAAAACGTCCGACATATTTA
>JAGFPH010002242.1:115900-128074 GCA_018207615.1 Philaenus spumarius
TAAAATTTCAAAATTTCCGGATTTACACGGGTTTTGCCCGTTGTAATGTATTTATGTGTTCGCACTCTAGCGGCCGAATTTTAAGTCCAATTTGGTACAAACTTGGTACACATGATGGTTGTCTACGTCGCTCGGACGAGTTCGTTAGCCAAAAAATCCAACAAGCGCAAGCACGTTTTTTGACCGGAAGTAACTATTTTTGAGATTTTCCTACGATAATGAATTTGTTTTTGAGTGTTTTCTACAAATATAAATGTAGGATGCTATTCTGCACATTTTCTTTTTTTACGCTCGTTTGGTTCCCCCAAAATCGATCGAAACGTAAAATACCATAGCAGTACCCGGTTCAAAGCCATGTGGTGAATGCGACCGTGAGGTTGGCGTGCGAAGCACGCAATGCTCTCTGTATTGAACGTTTGCCCAATGTGCGAAATGGCGTGCGAAGCACGCAATGCTTTGTGTGTTGAATATAATCCCAATATGCGAAATGGCGTGCGAACCATTTTGCAGCTATTCAGCACCGTCGTGACCTATTTCCCAAATTGTTGGTTGAAACCCTAAAACAAAGACCTATAAACTTTAATTTGGAATTTTGCTCAACTCACATCAGCGGTTCAGCTGCGTGGTCGAATAATTTTTTCATGCATCTAATTTGGGATTTGAATTTTGGTTTCACAGGATCAGCGTTGTCTGAGACAAATAATACTGCTACGGACTTACCCTGATGTTAGATTTATTAAAATATGAAATGTTATGAGCTGTGTAAGTATGATGTCTTTGTATACGTATATCGTATTCATTGCATCCAGCTGTTCTTCACTAATTAATTCAAAACAAATAACACAGCAACTAATTAATTCAACTGCATTGTTATTAATTAAGCAGGAGTGACGTATTCACCTATATAAATTATAAATCACCGACACACAGTTCTGTTAATGAAATCACATCTACGTTATGACGTCAGCAGTTGTGCATACCAGACTAGTTAAGTGACAGCTGTTAATTCAGTCAGCTGACATGTTGTCTTATTACTTGTGTGGGTTTAGGTTGGAGTGTCTACTGTACAGTGCCTCGGACACCCCTTTCTAATTGCTATTGGCTCAGAGTATAACCTTAATTATTATGTACGCATATTACATGGAAAAATACATTTGTTTTCTATTACGGTTTTCTTACAGCAAAAGTTATAATCTTACCGCGGGAACATAGGATAAATTCGTTTTCAATGCTGTGAGTTTCCTGGTGCCCTTGGCTCCTTTTTCAGTAATTTTTCGTCAAATATGTTTAACAGTAGTTTCTTTCAACGCTCGGAAAACGGTAATTTTTATTTTTCTCCCCGTAAAATGGACATTCTTTAGGATATCTTCATTATAGGAGTTATATTTCAACACAAAAGACTTTGGATAAATTGAAAGCCAGACGGGCAGTAGGAACGAATTCAGGAAGCTGGACTTGAGAAACTATCTGATAAGAAAGTATTTAAATAAGAATTTATTTTAAACGAGAGTTCTTTATTTTCTCAGAAATTTTACAGTTTTTAGGTTGTAAAAGTACTAATTCGGATATTGTTAATGGGTGTATCATTAGCAGTGTTTGGTGACATTTTAGGTCTGAATAAACGGTACCAGAAACTGGCACATACTTTCTCATAAACATATTTAAGTTATTAACACGTTCACTGTTAAGGACGCACCCGTGAGCTTCACACTAAACACTATGAGTAGCGGCCGACGCACAGTGAATTGCACGCCAACCCGCATACTGGGAGTATTTTCAATACACAATGCATTCCGTGCTTCGCACGCCAACTCCCGTATGTAACACCAATTACTGTGACTTCATAACTGTACCAAAGTAGTAGAGGGGATAGTGCTTTAAAGTAGGAGTGTAAGTAATAAACATTATTATTATTAGCTAAAGAGGGAACTACTCAATCGATTTCGAACAAATTTGTAGAAAACATATCAATTATGCCTATATAGACGCATGAAAAAAGGTTTTGTCAATTTTGAAAAACAACCCCCTTTTCGGCTAAAAAAACTCCCAAAAATCACATATTATTATTATAAACGAGAATTTTTTGAAAGATTCGTTTTTTTGCATACGGTAGGGTACATTACGGGCTACAAATAAGGCTAATTTTATCAAAATCGTTAGTGTGGTTTTTTATAAAAAAATAATAACTGATTTTTTGGGGGTGTTTTGACCAAAAAGACGGTTGTTTAAAAAAAATTCAAAACCGTTTTTCGTGCATCTATACAGGCCTAATTGACATGTTTGGTGCAAATTTGTTCGAAACATTTGTTTAAATCCACTTTTTTGGACTCAGGGGGTCCGAAAACGAATATTTCCACTAACTCTCATCGATTTTTTTTGCGAAAACATTTTGGGATATAATTAAAAGTTATATATATGTATGTGTTCATGAGTCGCACTCTAACGGAAGCATTTTACATCCGATTTGGTAAACACGTTGGTTTTCTAAGTCACCCAAAAAGTCATCAGTAGTGCTAAAGCCCTGTGACGACGATGACTATGTCATTGAAATGTGCATTAGGGTAGTACATTAAACGTTACTTTTCATTAAATTGTTCTGTTATTGTTTTCTGTTCCTTCCATTTGTGGTTCGGGGTTTCATTCAATCATTATGAATTTGCCGTCACAGTGCTCTTCAACCTTTGTTAATTGTTTACATAGCTTTATCTGCAAGCTAAGGGTTAAGGGTCTGCTCCAGTAAACTAGAAAGCAACCGGAAACGCAACCGCTTCTCACTGTATCCCTATCTAAACAGTGCAATTTCTTGCAGCTGAACGCTTAGACATTGCCTCATTTCAAACCATTTTATAAGTCTACATTTTGTAATTGAGTGTTGAAAAAAACCTGAATATTCTTTATAAAATTTCTGATCCGGCTTGCAAATTATTTTTCATTATTAATTTTTTAATGTTTTAGGAAAAAAATTCAACTTTGTAGTTACAAAATGTCAATTACATAACAAATCAAACTTACATAATAAAATGTAAATTGCAAGACGGATGCGTAATGAGACCTTTGCAAACAATTTTATGATAAAAAGTAAACGAAATAAATGGTTTGAAATTTAACATTGTTCTTATGGGATAAAAATCCAAGATGGCCGCCACTACAGCAGACCCTTAACATTATATTTTCTGTTTCAGTTGAATGTGCGGATGTGATGGTGCGGGCGCTGGCAGCGGCCGGAACAGAGGCCTCCTGCAGACCCCGAGTTACCGCTTTCTTTCTGTCGGCTTCCATCATAACCTTGTTCTTCATGTTGCACCTGACACTCTACGACACCGCGGTTTATGAGCTGCAGGTGGCCTCAGGGAGTCCTCCGCTTAGCGTCAACCAAGCCATCACGTTCCCTACACACGTCCACTTCCCCAGGACCAGCAGACGGCTGCCGCAGGTACTATATACAACTATTTACTTAATATTGTAGTTATTTTACTGTCAGTTCTTTTAGTAGTTCATTAGTTCTGACAAAAAAAACTATGTAGTCACAAACACATTAAAAAAAAATTTAGTTTATTTACTAATTAAAATTTACTTAAAATAAAATAAACAATACATAATAATAAACTTTAAATACAATTTAGCAACAACTGAACCAATTAATTGTATTACAGTTTCATAACATGACTACTATTATAATATTAACACTTACAATTATGAATTAATTGTATTGTCTCCATTTTTTTTATTGGTTTTTATCGATTATAAATTCTTATATTAAGGGTCGGATCTAGTAAAACAGAAAGCCAGAGACTCCAGCGTAGCGGCGGTAGGTTACACGGACATTCCTCATCCTAAATCCATTTAAAACCCGCAATTATTCAAATAGCGTTTTTTAAAAAATACCAAACTCTTGGGGAAAAAATTTTTCATCCGAATGGCTTGGTAATTTTTCGCTATAACTTATAGTTACAACGTAAAAATATTTAAAATCACCCTATAGCGGCGGTAGGTTACGCGGACATTGCTCATCCTAAATCCATTTAAAACCCGCAATTATTCAAATAGCGTTTTTAAAAAAATACCAAACTCTTGGGGACAAAATTCTTCATCCGAATGGCTTAATAATTTTTCGCTATAACTTATAGTTACAACGTAAATAATATTTAAAATCACCCTACAGCGGCGGTAGGTTACACGGACATTGCTCAGCCTAAATCCATTTAAAACCCGCAATTGTCCAAATAGCATTTTTAAAAAAATACCAAACTCTTGGGGACGAAATTCTTCATACGAATGGCTTGGTAGTTTTTCGCTATAATTAATAGTGGCAACATACAAAAATATTAAAAATCAATGTTTTAAATTGTTAATAAATATTAAACAAAATATTTTTCTTAGTTTTGAAAAAGCCATTTGCATGCATATTGACCATAACTTTAAAATGACATATCGTTTATAATTTTCCGATCAAAAATGGAGGAAAAATTTGGATTTTAATTTAACATTGGTGTTATGGAGTGTCAGCCATCATGGCTGACAGCTAGAGCCGACCCTTGACTTAAATCTTTCACATCTGCCGGGCGTCCCGTGACGGCCAACTTTTTGTTTTTGTTTTTTTGACAGTGTTATCATTTAAAGCAGCTAAAGAGACAATTTTCCCTTGATAATATTTTTAGAAAACACAATTTACAAATTATTTTGAAAGTTCTACCAGCCATCATTTCAATTTCAGACATCGTAAAACTTTAATTAAAATAACGTATCACACAACAGGTACTGAAGTTTAAAATTCTAATATTTGAATTCAATAAAAGGTCGAAATTCAAAGTTTCATTCAAACACAAAGTAATTTACCAATAGCTCTTATTAAAGGTTTCTGTCTGAGATAAATTTAATTTTCTCGATTCCCAGTTTAATTTCAGTCTGAACTTTGTCGTAAAACTAATAATAGTGAAATAGTTATAGTCTGTACAGACACAAAGACTTTCTTGACAAACTCTCACTGCTCGTAATATTGCCGGACGACACGCGAAACTTATATTGAGAGACGAAATATTGTATTTTCTGTTCGTGGCAGGCTTCCTTTTCTTCGGGGTTGAAATCTCTTACCCTTTAAATCAAATGCGCCGAGTTCTAACACAAATTACAATCACAACTTTGTCCCCGGCAATAAAGTTTTAATTAGCTGCAATGTCGACCGTCGTCTACTTTAAACATGAAAACTGTTGAAATTGTTTAACGTATAACTATTCTGGATCATGTATCAATTAGCAAATTAAATAAAATATTATGTTCTCATTTAATATCCTACTTCACTTTAGATGTCAACATTTACATGTATGAAATGAAGCGTACGAGTAGAAATTAAATTCAACAAAAAATTACTACATTTGTTGTTTAATAAACTTGTTTATGGAAAATATTTCAAACTAGTAAGCCCCGTGAAAAATTACAGGCAGATTAATTAGATACACATAAAAAACATAATTTAAAAATATACTTTTCAAAAACAATAGAGCACTCGTTGCAATCCTATTTATAAAACACTAAGGGGAACCCCTGCGTGCTCCGCACGCCAACCTCGTTGGAACCTTCTACACACACTATCATGTTATCTTTTCTTTATAATAAAAGTGTAGGATTAATAATAACCCCAAAGCTAAGATGGTGAATAATGATAAATGTTCAAATCAAATAATTTCGTATATTTTATAGCAGCAGTTATAATAGAGGTTAAAAGAACCAGCAAGGCTCAGTTCTACACTTTAATAAAAACCTAACCTAAAAGTTAGAAATACAAATAATTGCTTCAAACTTTGAAATCAGCTGTTAATGGAAATATTTTAACAAACAGCCGTTTTATCTGTTAGTTTATTCAATTGGTTGCTATGGCAATACATGTAAAACATGTGTTGGTTCATCAGTCTAGGCCTAACGTAAGATTTTTTTCTGACTAAATTTACAAATATTGAAATAAAAACTGTTTTACCAAATTAATTACAGCCTATGTTACTCAGGGATAGTGTAGCTTTTTATTAGTAAAAGTAATTTTTTCAATCGGTTCAGTAGTTCCAGAAATTACCCCCCTACAAACAAACAAATAAACAAACAAAATTTTAATTCTTTATAATACTATTAATAATATCTGCAAAGCTAAGATGGTAAATAATGATAAATGTTCGAATCAAATTATTTCGTATATTTTATACCAGCAGTTATAATAAAGGTTAAAAGAACCAGCAAGGCTCTGTTCTACACTTTAATAAAAACCTAATATAAAAGTTAGAAATACAAATAATTGCTTCAAAGTTTTAAATCAGCTGTTAATGGAAATATTAGAGCAAACAGCAGTTCTATTCCATTGGTTGGTAATGATTGTAAATAAATTCAAGAAATATGTGTTGGTTCATCCAGTCTAGGCCTAACCTAAGAATTTTTTCCGACTAAAAAATGTTTTTATTAAAATGAATTACTCGATTACGCAGGATAGTGTAGCTTTTTATTAGTAAAACTATTTTTCAAACGGTTCAGTTGTTCCAGAGATTACCTCCTACATACAAGCAAACAAAAAAACTAATTTTACCTCTTTTTAATATTAGTATAGATTACATTTCTAATTAGGTACTAAAACTTATATAAACGACGTTTTAAATATTTCAAAAATAAAATGGATTATAAAATGTTGGGAGGTATTACTATACTTAAACGATAGACCATGGGCAGAGGGAGGAAATTTCGATTGCTCTTTATGCAATTTGCATGAAAAAGAGGACATTTTCCATTTCGTTGCGCGCTGCCCTATACTAAAGGTAATTTGAGACGTTGCTTCGGAAGTTTTTTTATTGTCCAGGGATGAATTTGGGAAATATCTAAATGGTAGGAAATTTTCCCGCCTTGCGAAATACGTCCAACAAGCATGTCAATATAGGTGGGGATTAATACAAGAATTTAATTATTTATCATATATATGGGAATCTTTATTAATTAATTATGTTTTTCTTGTAAATACAATAATATACTAGCTGAATACCCGTGCTTTGCTACGGCGAATTTTTTTGCATCACTATGTTACATAATTGTAATATTTCTCTCTTATTTTCTCTTTCATATTTTATTTCACGAAAGTGAATTATTATGTATATTCAATCAGTTTAGAATTTATAGTACACTGGCTGCCCATCAATCGTTTTCGTGAAGGTATGTGGGTTGAATAAATTAAATCAATTAAAAATAAAAAATTCAGAGTGAAGAGCGTCTTCTTTTGCAACAGCTAAATCTACACACTGGTAAATCACAGTCTTAGCTGAATGTTGCAGATTGCCCAGATAGCCTACATCTTTAATATGCGAATGCATAGATCGGGATGGAATTGATCAGCTACGTTTTTAAATATTTTCAAGTGCAAAATGTCAGCTTTTAAACTTTAATTCAAGAATACTATTTTATTATTTATTGTTTTTAGAAGTTTTTCACCACTTAGCTGCACGTAACAAAATGTAAAACTGGTTTACTTTTTATATGTTTTTCAAGAAATAAATGTTCAAAATTTCAGCTTTCTGACTTTAAGGAAAGTATAACAATCAATATTTATTGTTTGAGCGGTTGTTTCAACCCTTAAAGGCCAAATAACTTAAAATCCTTTCTTAGTGCGCCTCTAGCGGCTATGCTCAATACTTGTAAAAAAATCCAAGTTCCTTGGTGGTGAACATTTCTCCTCTACAAAATTTCAGCTTTCTGACTTTAAGGAAAGTATAACAATCAATATTTATTGTTTGAGCGGTTGTTTCAACCCTTAAAGGCCAAATAACTTAAAATCCTTTCTTAGTGCGCCTCTAGCGGCTATGCTCAATACTTGTAAAAAAATCCAAGTTCCTTGGTGGTGAACATTTCTCCTCTACAAAATTTCAGCTTTCTGACTTTAAGAAAAGTATACGTGCAATACTGGGCAATACGTGCACCTTATTTTACGTTGCTAGGCGGTAGGGTTTTTGTTATCTACAACAAACAATAATTATTGTTTTAATGATTGTTTCAACCCTTTGAGGCCCAATTTGTCCGATATTTTAATAGCTATTCTGCTAATCGGGGCGGAGACAAATCCAACAAATCAAAGATTATAAACATTGGTTCAGCCGTTCTTGAGTTATAAGTGGTGTAACTAACCCGACTTTGTTTTATATTATATAGATTTTTTTAGTTTTCTGAGTGTCTGTAGTATTACTGAATGTATGAAGGTAAATATGTAATGATTGTATTATTGTATATGTGTAACTCATACATGTAGGATAACATAGATTATTTGTTTATATGTATGTATAGTTTATAAAATAATAGGAATGTATAATATAGTTTATAGACTTAAAAATAGTTTAAAATAAAAACAAACTTTTACCAACCTGGCAGACTGTCGTTTAAGACTATTGCCTATGTATAATTAATAAACGGTACCAGGAACTGGCACATACTTTCTCACAAACGTATCTAAATTACTAAACAGATTCACTGTGACGTCATAATTGTAGATGGCGTAGGAGAGGTGATTTATTAAAGTAGGAGATTAACTAATAAAATATTATTATTATTATCTAGAGAGAAAACTATTCGATCGATTTCGAATAAATTAGCACCAAACACGTCAATTAAAGCTGTATAGATGCACGCAAAACGGTTTTGAAAAATTTTGAAAAACAACCCCCTTTATGGCCAAAAAACCCTCAAAAATCAGTTATTATTATTATTAGCTAAACGAGAATTTTTAGAAAGATGCGGTTTTTTGCATATGCTAGGGTACATTAAAGGCTACAAATAAGCCAAATTTTATCAAAATCGTTAGAGCCATTTTTTTATAAAAAAAAATAATAACTGATTTTTGGGAGTTTTTTTGCCAAAAAGCGGGTTGTTTTAAAAAAAATTTCAAACCCGTTTTTTGTGCATCCATACAGGCCTACTTGACATGTCTGGTGCAAATTAGTTTGAAATCTTTCGAATAGTTTTTGCTCTAGCTTTGTATACAGACAGACATACAGACAGTCATTTTGTAAAAAAACACTTTTTTGGACTCAGGGGGTCCCAAGACGGATATTTCCACAAAAATCTCAACATCGATTTTTTTGTGATCACTACACTTTCTCTATACTATAAGTGAGAAAGTAAAATTTTAAGGATATAGTAGGCCTAATGCTAAAAGCTTTCTAATAAAGCATTGTTATTATTATTTAAAAACAACAGGCTTTATCTAGGCCTACCTAACTATGCCGTGGAGATTTTTAAATGCGTACAATTATATTATAGTGCAGTACATTTTTCCTACAGCTATTACTTTAAGAGGTCTTTTCTGCCTCGTTAATAGGGTAGAAAATAAAACTTTTCTATACTGCCTATAGGCGGGCTGTAAAATATAAACAGTGCTTTCTAAATTATCACTTTTCCGCCAATCATATGTAAAATAGCTGATGTAATGTTAGTAAAACAGCTGCTGAAACAACACTGCTTTGTTGTATGTGTGTTCTCGGCATAACCTCAATTATTTTTGTAAATTTCAATTTCCTTGTTTTAATACAGTCTTGGTCCGACCAACTAATGCCAACGTGTTTAGATACAATTCTACAGTACGCACTGCGCATGCGTGTAGAGCGCGTACGGCTCATTTCGCGAATGAAACAATTCTCCTACTCTTACCTTACTGTAAGCAATGACCAAAATTAGGTCGCAGAACAAACACTCCATTACTCCCTGAGTAAACACAATATCGAGCCGTTTCAAAACGGTTTCCGCTAAACACACAGAAATCTTCTGCCCTAGTTTGGCAATCGAAACCACTAGCTTGCGCCGATTGAATTTGTTGAATGCTTAGCTTATGGAAATAAGTTGTAAGTTTACTTGCGTTTGTAGTCAAAGCCTAAAAAGATCCATTCAAGTTGGATTTTGTTCACAAAATGAATCAAAAAAACTAAAAAAATCCGCCAACAATACATCCTGCTCTACACTTAACCCTCAAAGTGTATTTTTATGGCGGCGTGCATGTATATTTAAAAAAAATATATGTATAAAACGCTTTCTAAAATTAAAAATAGTCTTATTACATATCATATAATCGGAAAAGGATGAATTTTGTATTCATCTTAATAAATTAGGTCTTAATTTTTAACCTAGATTTTCACAAATGTTTTTTGCACAATTTAAAAATTTTAAATTTATTTCTCAGATATCCATCCACTAAAAATAAGAATAAACGATACCAGGAACTGCCACATACTTTCTCACAAACATATTTAAATTATTAATCAGATTCACTGCGACTTCATAATTTATTGTAGGTGGGGTAATAGAGGTGATAATAAGTAGGAGATTAACTAAATATTATTATTATTAGCTAGAAAGAAAACTATGTAATCTATTTCGAACAAATTTGCACCAAATACGTCAATTAGGCCTGTATAGACGCACGAAAAAAGGTTTTGAGAAACAACCCCATTTATGGCCAAAAAACCCAAAAAAATCAGTTATTATTATTATTATTATTAGCTAAACGAGAATTTTGAGAAAGATGAAGTTTTTTTTTTTTCATATGGTAGGGTACATTAAATACTACAAATAATCCAAACTTGATTAAAATCGTTGGTGCTGGTTTTTTATAAAAAATAATAACTGATTTTTTGGGGGTTTTTTTGCCAAAAAGGGGGATTGTTTTTCAAAAATTTTCAAAACCGTTTTTCGTGCATCTATACGAGCCTACTTGACAATAATGTCTGGTGCAAATTTGTTTGAAATCGATCGAATAGTTTTTGCTCCAGCTTTGTATACATATAGACATACAGAACATACAGATATACATAAAGACATACATACAGAGATACATACAGACACACATACAGACATACAGACAGACATTTTGTAAAAAATACACTTTTTTGGATTCAGGGAGTGATTTGTTTTGCGATCACTATACTTTCTCTATACTATAGTATAGTGAGAAAGTAAAATAAACTTAATTTTATAAGTTCACCCAACTCACGTCAGCTGTTCACCTGCGTGTTTGAATTATTTATTATTATTATTATTATTATAAAGTTTAGAAAAAATATCGACTTAGCCCTTAATTATCAACTTATAAACAACATATACTCGATTAAAAAATTTCTTGTTATGTTTTTATTCCACATAATTCAAAAACATGTACAGCTTATGTTATGGTCCTAATTTCATGTTATTATTTTGTAACGATTATTATTATTGCTATCATTTATGTGGTAAAACTGTTACGCACGTATTGGGAGTATGTATCAACTACTCCCTTAACCAGTTAGGTCCTCCCCACTTTCTCCGTCATGTAATTGGTGTGTGTTTAGTGTATTTATTTGACGTCTCAGTTCTGTGATGCCCTACGTCAGTTGTTTCTGGTTTATCCATTCTCTCAAGCACATAGTTGAAAACCTGACCTAATTGATCCTACTTTAAATACATTTATAAAATTCAAACTTGTTGTATCCGTGTTTATATTATTTTGTTTGTTCTCAGGCGATAATCATCGGAGTGCGCAAGTGCGGAACAAGGGCGCTTCTGGAAATGCTGTTCCTCCACCCGCGGATACAGAAAGCCGCCGGAGAAGTGCATTTCTTCGATCGGGACGACAACTACGCCAAAGGACTCGACTGGTACAGAAGGAAAATGCCGCATTCGTTTCGAGATCAAGTCACCATCGAAAAGAGCCCGAGTTATTTCGTCATACCAGAGGTACTGTTTGGCGTTCATGAACTTCGGGACATTTTTGACCGACCCAAGTAGTAATGCCCTGAAGTTTTGGGACATCCTGTATAATGTAATTTCTTTCTAGTAGGTACTCTGATATTTTACTAAGAAAGCTAAACAGATTTTTCTGACTTCGGATTTTCATAAGTTTTATCCATTTCAAGAGAAGCAGGAAAATAGACGAAGTTATTACCTATAATCATTTTTAAAAACTATAAATTTCGCTTGGAACTTTGGGAATTTAAGTAAACACTTTATTCAATGTCAAAACATTTTTGACTGTATATCTAAGCATCTATAGGTATGAATAAAACTTTTATGAAATCTCTAAATACAAAAATGCACGTTTTGTCTATATATATAAAAGCAAAATACCACTGACTCACTCATCACGATTTCTCAAAAACTACCAAACGGATTGAAATGAAATTTGGTATGTAGCTT
>JAGFPH010002242.1:128084-150962 GCA_018207615.1 Philaenus spumarius
GTTTGGGGGGATCAAAGTTATTAAATCATGATTTCTTCAAAACTACCGAACGGATTGGAACGAAATTTGGTATGTAGCTTCCTCTAGGGCCATAAAAGTTCACTAAAAAAGGTGTTTTAAAAAAATCTAAATTTTAGGGGGGTTTAAGGGGATAAAAGTTATTAAAAAACGATTTCTTCAAAACTACCGAACGGATTGGAATGAAATTTGGTATGTAGCTTCCTCTAGGGTCATAGGTGCTTACTAAGAAAGGGTTTGAAAAAATTCGAAATTTTAGGGGGTTTTGGGGATCAAAGTAACTAAAAATCTAGATTTCTCCAAAATTACAGAACAGATTGGAATGAAATTTGGTATGTAGCTTCCTCTAGGGCCACAGGCACTCGCTAAGAAAGGGTTTAAAAACATTTGAAATTTTAGGGGTGTTTGTGGGGTAAAAATTACTAAATCCCGATTTCTTCAAAATTACCGAACAAATTGGAATGAAATTTGGTATGCAGCTTCCTTTAGGGCCATAGGCCTTCGCTAAGAAAGGTTTTCAAAAAATTCGAAATTTTAGGGGGGTTTGGGGGGGGGTCAAATATACTAAATCAAGATTTCTCAAAAACTACTGAACGGATTAGAACGAAATTTGGTATGTAGCTTCCTCTAGGGCCATAGGTGCTCACTAAGAAAGGGTTTTAAAAAATTCGAAATCTTAGGAGGGGTTTGGGGGTCAAAGTTACTAAATCACGACCATTTGTCGCATTTATTTCACCAAAATAATTACGAAATAGCGATACATTGCCGGGTCAGCTAGTTGTCCTATATAAACTCAAAAACTATTCGACCGATTTCACTAAATATTTTATACAGTTTATGCAAATCATTGCCACTAGTATTTAGACGTCTCAATTACAACAGTGTAAGGGGAAGTTAGCCCATTACAATAAATTTACATTAAACTAACATCATACACAAACTATAAAGTTAAAATTATATAATATTATTTTTAAGTGGTATACAAAACTAATTGCAATTTGATTATACATGTCAAAGGGGTAAAGTAATGACTACCTTTCAAGTAAAACATGAAAGGATACAATTAATATAATCTATAGAATTACTGGTTCTATATATTGAAAAACTACTCAACAAATTTCATTAAAATTTCAAAATTTACACATATCAGAAACAAGATTGTTAAGAGAATGTGGTCACTAAAATCAAATACTTTAAAAATAGGTAAATAATATACAATAAAAATAAATTGCACTAACTTCCTACAAGCTTTAAAACTAAAATAATTAAATCCTATGGCGTTAAATGAGCAATTCTTGTATCCATCTTTGTATCTATCTCGAAAACGGCTCTAACGAATCAAAGAAATTTTGTATTTAGGTGTAGATTTGATTTTCAAGTACACCCATATAGTTGTATTTCGTGTAAAAACGCAATTATTTGATAAAATGTAATTTAAAAGTTAAAAAATATAACATAGGGTCTTATGGGTTGCCATGTTGGTTACAAAACAACAACGAAATAGTAAATAAAGCGATCAAAACAGCTGTTTATAAACAAGCCAATTTATACAGTTACTGCTTTAGCACGTTGGAAATAGAGTGGAATAGAACTGAGATTGAGTATTATCCAAAACCAGCTTTTCATTGGATAGTTTTTAATTACTGTTAAAAAACAAACTTATTTATACTGTTTTAGCACGTTGGAATTAGAATAAATTGGGCCAGATTTAACAATTTATTTTGTCAAAAAAAAGGTAAACTTGGCAAAGATGGATAAATTCGAATAGTCAATTTTGTAATATAGGCCTGGCTCATTTATGAAACATAGTATTGAGGTTATGTTAATCCTTCAATAATTTATACGATATTTAGGCCTGGTTTAAAAACTGTAGTTGACAGAATATAGTAGAACTAGGACTAAAATCGTAAGCCTCTCACGTTTCTAAATCATGAATTTGAGGTTATAACTAATCTTGTAATTACTGTTAATATATTTAAGCCTTGTTTCATAATTTTACAAATCTATGTACAAAAGAGCCAAAGATTAACGAGATTCTTTAGCGAATTTTCCAACTGCGAGCGAAGCAAAGCAGCCATCTGAGGCCGAAGGCCAAGGCGGGGTTGGGACGCGAAGCGCCCAGGGGCAGAGCCCCTAGTATTATGTTTAAGCGACATAAAAATCATTTACAATTCCATTTTGTTTGATCATTTCAAGAAACATGAGTTGGTTTAGTCTAGGCCTAACCTACAATAACAACTACTTTATTACTTTAAAGTGCAGCACACATAAGCAAGATTTTGACCATTTACAACAATAAAAATTTTTATGACATTGTTCGTTCTTATCCTTAGTTTTTTCTAATTAACATTTTTGGTGTATTTATGATACAAAAAAATGTTTATACAAGACGAAAGAAACACGATTTCAGATACTGAAATTACACAAACAACAATAATATGAGCGCAATTACACACAAGTTATTTATTTGCAGATATTTTACTAAACTAATATATTACATTAAATTCAACATGTTTTTTTAAAGTTTTAGGCTGTACACATCGAAAAGGTAGATATTTTTCATGGCCTGCACTAACTTTTAAGTTAAAATTGTCTCTATATTATATAAATGATGCACACAATTGTAATTGTTTACATATTTACATCTAAAAAGAGTATTCACATTCCAACAAAAGGTGAGTTATAGTGTCATTTCCTGGGGTTAAAGCTATAATAGTTGTCTGTTTGTAATATTAATCTATTATATTTCTTGCCAGCAAGACATAATTGAGCAATAGTTCTAAGTATGTATAAAGGACACTTGAAAGAACGTTTCACAGGGGTTTAAGCCACTTATATGTCTGCAGTAATAATTGAATCTTGAATTTAAAACGGAATCAATGTCTGAACATATTAAATTGTGCTTGATTTTTTCAACTGCATCTTTTCTTGACTTATTACATCCCAATGGTTTTGACTCTTCCAGATATTTTCCCAGTATACATCTAAGACAGGTAACCCAATTGGATGGGACATCCTGTGTGTTTAATCATTTAATCTAACCGTATATTTATATTCTGAAATGCATTGCAGGGTCCACTGTTATTTTATAATTTTAGAAAAATTGTTTATTTTGAAAGGCAATTTTCAACATCCCGCATATTTGTGGCAAATAAAATATAAAAATAGTAGTGATTGCTAAAATGTTGATATAGAGAAGTAAAAACACATGTCAAAAGATGCAAAATGTGGTAAAGA
Source organism: Philaenus spumarius (assembly GCA_018207615.1). Taxonomy (NCBI): domain Eukaryota; kingdom Metazoa; phylum Arthropoda; class Insecta; order Hemiptera; family Aphrophoridae; genus Philaenus; species Philaenus spumarius. Next base: position 131,340 of record JAGFPH010002242.1, read on the forward strand.
CGTTTAGTAGTTTTTGTTTTAAATCCCAATAATTATTATAAAAGTTAATTAAGATTTAGAGACGTCCATAATTTGTTTCTTAAATACAGTAACTGGTAGAAAATATTTGAATTAAGTCCATTAGATGAAGTAAAACCGAGGGAGGAATATTCCCTGAAAAATTATTTAATTATGTTGTTATGTAATTATGTTATTATTAATCTAATTATGTTATCGTAAACCAATAAACTTGTCATAAAATTAGAAGAGACAAACACGTTTTCAGTTTTAAAGACGAATAAATCCAAGCTGTCGATGAAAACTGGAAATAATTTCTCTCGTAATTTCTACAATACGAAAATGTTCTGTAATATTTGTTTTGTATTTTGAATACATTTATGTGGATAAAATCAATGAAAAGAGAAACACAAACCAAACGCTATTTTGTGATGAGTGGAGGAAATCTTTTTTATTATTATTTTATTTTTGAGACACAGTTTCAAATTTACCTCACTAGCCAAACAAAATGTGTTTGAAAAAAACCGGTATAAAACCAAACATTTGTTTATATGGACTTTTTTCTTTATTTCTATCGAATGAGGATGTCCTGAAACTGTTTAAATTTCTTGTAATTCTCTTACTCTTATTTTAACCTAATGGAAACGTTTTTCCGTACAAACCACAAACTGTTATTTTTTAAACTAAAAACATTTCTGTCGACTTAAAACGTAATTTGAATACACAATAGACTTATTTATTCATCGTGATACCATAAATTCCCTCAACAATCAGCTGTTCAATGTAATGTTGGTAATATTTTAGAAACAATCGCATAAACACATTAATTACGCGTTTTGTTGAACGCGTACAAATAAAGCTGATAGTGTTTCCAATTTACTGATAGTATTTCCGTAATCGTCACGTACGTGAGTAACTTATAATGTACCACATACATAACAGCTGATTTCACCCATCAACTCTTCGAAACCCCATTGTACTTTGGGGTTATGTTTAGAACTTCATCAATTATTACAATTCCTTGTGAAGTTGATTTTTTTAAAATATGAGTTATAGAACTAATGTATGCTAAAATATACTTTATAAGACTTGCTTTGAGGTTATAAACTGTACATAAATACATCCTATTATCAACGATATATTCGTTTCTACAAATTTAAAGAAGAGATACATATTCGATTAACTTCGGAAACATTCGAACATCTTCGTATAAGGTATAATTTATTCACTATAATATTAATAAATTCTAAATCATTTGATCCATCAATATGAAATAAAAAAGAAATAAAATATAATATTTGTATATCTTTGGGTATATAATAATGTATATAAATACAAAATTTTAACAAATAGAATCCTTTTAATTGTACACATTTACCGAGGTAAATCTCCGTCAGTAGGCCTAGATAAAGTCAGTTGTTTTTAAATAGTATTTTTTTAAATTATCTATTTCTGATGTGCATCTAATTGATTTGCCTGTGATTTTTCACGGGGGCTTACTAGTTATTTCAATAACTACCCACAACCTCAAAATATGCCTTTGGGGATAAACGATTTTTCTTAGATACTTTAGGTGACAAAGGATTAGGGTTTTGGTGAAACCGAGAGCTTAAATTGATTCGTTTGCGCCTATGCACTACTCGCTATAAAATGAATTAAACAGTTTTTCTACCCTATTCACCTTAGCCAATGTAACTGAACCATCATCCACCATTAATTATATGATTACCAGTAAATCCCCGTGAAAAATCACAGGTGGATTAATTATATGCACATCAGAAATACATCATTTGTACAAAATACTAGTTAAACAACACACTTTATCTAGGCCTACCTAACTATGCTGACGGGGATTTTCAACTCGGTAAATGTGTACAATTATAATGACTATACAACTGTAGGAATGTTTGTTAAGATTTTGTGTGTATGTATATCTATATATATATAAAATCCAAATCCACTGACTCACTGCGATCACGATTTCTCAAAAACTACCGCACGGATCGGACCGAAGCTTCCTCTAGGGCTATAGGGGATCACTAAGAAAGGTTTTTTAAAAAAAATCGAAAGTTTAGGGGGGGGGGGGGGTCAAAGTTACTTAATCTCGATTTCTCTAAAACTACTGAATGGATTGGAATAAAATTTGGTATATAGCGGAATTAAATTTGGTATATAGCTTCCTCTAGGGCCGTAGGTGCTCTCTAAGAAAGGTTTTCAAAAAATTCGAAATCTTAGGGGAGGTTTGGGGGGTCAAAGTTACTAAATCACGATTTCTCTAAAACTACATCGCATTGGAATGAAATTTGGTATGTAGCTTCCTCTAGGGCCGTAGGTGCTGATAAGATAGGGTCTAAAAAAATTCCAAATTTTAGGGAAGGTTTGGGGGGGGGTCACAGTTACTAAAAATCCCCATAAGAACATAGTGTAATATATTTATCGATATAATATATTTTTTGTTAATATACATTTAACTTTGAATTGTTTATCCGTGCAAAGCCGGATCGGGCCAGCTAGTATTATATATATTTAAATAAAGATACAAATATTATCTTTTAATTGCCTTTTATTTCATATTGATAGATCACATGATTTAGAAGTTATTAATATTATAGGCTATATTATTGATTGAAATTATAAACATAATCCGAAAGTATAATCTAAGCTAGGTTTTGTTTGCGTATTACAGATGATGGATGATGGGTTTATATTATTAAGAAAAGGTTTCTTCTTTAAATGTTACTCCACGCACGCTTGTACGTACACTAGAATTACTTAACAATCAAAGTTCCGAGCTGAAATAAAAACCCCTCAAAGCGTGCGTAGGAGCGTAAGCTTGTTATCTGAAACGCCATCTAAAGGAATTTGGACGAAACGAGATAAAATTACATCGCAGAGAACAAAGAAGGCTTCAACAACTTTCTCGAGTTTTATCCAATTCAGAAACCTAAATTGCAAGTTTCGACAACGATTCCAACATTTTACACTCCGTTCTCAGGCCGCTTCTACTTTTCCGTCTTTCCGCAAATAATGTTGAAATAAAATCAACTTTTCATAGTTTAGGGAAAATAACAATTTGTATTAACTCAACAAATACATCTCTCTCAACACGTTCACTGCTAAGGACGCACATGGGAGCTTGACAGTGAACACTATGAGAAGCGGCCAACGCACAGTGCATTGCACCCCAACCCCCGTATTTGGAACCACAACGCATTGCGTGCTTCGCACGCCAACCCCGTATTGGGAGAATGTTCAATACACAGAGCATTGCGTGCTTCGCACGACAACCCCCATATTGGGAATATTTTCAATACATAAAGAATTGCGTGCTTCGCACGCCAACCCCACGGTGCAATCCACCGCATGGTTTTGGACCGGGTACTTTTATGGTATTTTACGTTTTGATCGATTTCGGGGGAACCAAGCGAGCTATAAATTCGCGTAAAAGAACAAAATGTGCAGAATAACATCCTGCTTTTATATTTGTAGAAAAAACTGTAAAAACAAATTCACTATCGTAAGAAAAATCTAAAAAAATAGTTACTTCTGGTCAAAATGTGCTTCCGGTTGTTGGATTCTTTTGGCTAACGAACTCGTCCGAACGACGTGGACAACCAACATTTGTACCGAATTGGCACCAAATCGGACTCAAAATGCGGCCGCTTGAGTGCGAACACATATATACATATATATGATTTTTAGTGACACCCCAAAACGTGTTCTGGGAACCATGATCGGTGCTCATTTGTTACTCCCGACCTTAGGTCTTACCATAAGGGTCGCTGCAATAGCTTATTTTTCCTATGGAAATTCATGTAAAACAAGTCATGTAAAACCACTACGAGATGATGGCAACAATAACATAATATGAACATTAACTTCTATTGATTACCGTACTGTTGTAATACATAAAGTTATTTACTGTAATACATTGGACTGTGCTCTAGTTATCGAAGTCAAGTCTGTTTCTAAAAGACGTTATTTCCATCATAAAGTTTAAATGTGTGTCAACGTTTCTCTAATATAATGTTACGGATGAAGTTATTGTAAAGTCTTACTACGTGAAAGATGGAGGCGGTTTCAATTATTCCTGTTCAAGTTTCACCAGGCAGTTTATTTCACAATGCTTTACCAATACTTTATTTTATTGTTTCCGCGTCAAATACAATATCATTACCAAGCGAGAGAAAAGTGTGAATCATAAATCTCACCAGTGTTGTGTGAAACGGCGTAAACTTCTCAACTTGTTAGAGAATTTCCATAGGAAAAATGAGCTATTGCAGCGGCTCTTATGGTAAGACCCAAGGTCGGGGATAGCAAATGAGCACCGATCATGATCACCAGAACCCGTTTTGGGGTATCATTAAAAATCACATATATATATGCATATATATGTTCGCACTCTAGCGGCCGCATTTTAAGTCCGATTTGTTTCAAATTTGGTACACGTGTTGGTTGTCTACGTCGGTCGGACGATTTCGTTAGCCAAAAAAATCCAACAATCAGAAGCACGTTTTTTGACCGGAAGTAACTATTTATTTAGTTTTTTCTACGAATATAAATGTAGGATGTTATTATGCACATTTTGCTTTTTTACGCGACCTTATAGCTCGCTTGGTTCCCACAAAATCAATCAAAACGTAAAATACCATAAAAGTACCCGGTTCAAAGCAATGTCGTGGATGCTACCGTAGGGTTGGCGTGCGAAGCACGCAATGCATTTTGTATTGAATACACTCCTAATACGGGGGTGGGCGTGCGAAGCACGCAATGCTTTGTGTATTAAAGATACTCCCAATATGGGGAATGGAATGCGAACCATTTTGCAGCTATTCAGCACCGTCGTGAATAGACCTATTTCCCAAATGGTTGTTTGAAACCCTAAAACATAGGCCTTTAAACTTAATTTTGGAAATTTGCTCAACTCACGTCAGCGGTTTAGCTGCGTGGTCGAATTATTTTTATAGATAAAACCCTAGAAATTTTTATTCTAGTACAAAAATCTCAAAACCTGTTACTTTCAGTCAAAAACGTGCTTCTGGTTGTTGACTGTTTTTGGCTAACCAACTCGTTCAAGCGACCTAGGAAAACTAAAGTGTGTACTAAATTTGAACCAAATCGGACGTGAAATGCGGCCGTTAGAGCCCGAACACATTTAAACACATTAAGTAAAGTTTTTAATGACAACTGAAATCGTATTCTTTGGACCATGATCCGTACTCATTTACTACTCTCGACCTTACGTATCAACATAGGAATCACTGCAATAGCTCATCTTTTTTAGTTGCACAATGAATTCTTTGGAACTTTTTCTAAAAAAAAAATATTGAACAATTTTGAATTGTAATATAATTACTATATAGTATTTGGATACGTATTGGGGCTATATATTCAATACACAATGCATTGCGTACTTCGCACGCCAACTAGCGTGTGTAACCCCGACTGTGACTTCATAATTGTATTAAAGTAGGAGGGTAAGTAATACAAATTATTATTATCAGCTAAAGAGGAAACTATTCGATCGATTTCGAACATATTTATACCAAACATGTCAATTAGGCCTACATAGACGCACGAAAAAAGGTTTTGACAAATTTTGGAAAACACCCTTTTTCCGGCCGAAAAACTCCCAAAAATCAGATATTATTGTTATTATTAGGTAAACGAGAATTTTTAGAAAGATGCGCTTTTCTTACAAAAAATAATAACTGATTTTTTGGGGGTGTTTTGGCCAAAAGAGGGTTGTTTTTCAAAAAATGTTAAAACCTTTTTTCGTGCACCTATTAGATCAATTTCGAACAAATTTGCAGCAAAAAAGTCAATTAGGCCTGTATAGACGCACGGAAAAGGTTTCAAAAATTTTTGAAAAACAACCCCCTTTATGGAGAAAAACCTCCCAAAATAAGTTATTATTATTATTAGCTAAACGAGAATTTTTAGAAAGATGAGGTTTTTTGCATATGGTAGGGTACATTAAAGACTACAAATAAGCCAAATTTTATAAAAATCGTTTGTGCTGTTTTTTTATAAAAAAATAATAACTGATTTTTTGGAGGTGTTTTGGCCAAAAAGACAAATTTCAAAACCTTTTTTCCTGCACCTATACAGGCCTAATTGAAATGTTTGGTGCAAATTTGTTCGAAATCGATAGAATAGTTTTCTCACTAGCTTTGTATACATATGGACAGACATTTTGTAAAAACCACTTTTTTGGACTCAGGTGGTCCCATAACGGATATTTCCATAAACATCTCAACACCGATTTTTTTGCGATCCCTATACTTTCTCTATACTATAATATAGTAAGAAAGTAAAATGGTTGCAGAACGCACTAAAATGTCCGGAAATTCTGGTGGCTTTGTACTGGTTACTTCTAGGGTTAAAATGTTATTATTTAAAATATTATTTCCTTTGTGTTTTACACAGCAGCCTTTATTTTACTTATCTATTTTTACTTTCTCCAAACTATACGTAGTATATATAGAAAGTATTTATTGTTTTCGTCCAAATTTTCGAATTTTAATTTTTAGTGGAATTATCTGTTTTGGTGCTCCTTGACCCCAAAAATTGTTTAGTTGAATTATCTGTTTTGGTGCTCCCTGAACCCAAAAATATGTTAAATGGAATTTTTTTTTTTGGTGCTCCCTGAACCCAAAAAAGGGGTTTTGTGGTGATGTCTGTCCGTGTGTCTGTAAGGATGTGTACAGAGCTGGAGACCATACCAACCGTCCGATTTTGATGAAATTTTGGTATGTAGGTGTAGTTCTGGAATATCTCCAGATTTTTTTTCATTTTTCCAAATTTTTGATTTTTAAGGGGTTTTACCCCCCAAAAATGACCAAAAAACGAGAAAAATCTAAATGTCTCAAAAACGGTTCTAACGATTTTGATAAAATTTGGCTTATTTGTAACCCCTAATGTACCCTACCATATGCAAAAAACCGCATTTTTCTATAAAAATTCTCGTTTAGGTAATAATAATAATTAATTTTGGGGGTTTTTGGGCCAAAAAGGGGGTTGTTTTTCAAAAAAATTTCAAACCCTTTTTTCGTGCATCTATACAGGCCTAATTGACATGTTTGGTGCAAATTTGTTCGAAATCGATCGAATAGTTTAAATAATAAGAATATAATATGGATGTATGTTACATGCATCTAATATTTTCCATGGTAACATTTTTCTACTTTTGCAATTCTAAATAACCACCTCCTATGCTACTCTTGGGAAGATATAAAGTTTCAAGTGGGAGAAAGTTTGTGGCAGTTATCTGGTACCGTTTATTATTATTTTAACACTTTCAGATTACAACTTTGCTATTTTTTCCCCAGGTTCCGGAGCGCATCCGAGCGATGAACTCCAGTATAAAACTCCTCCTGATAGTCCGTGAGCCCGTCACGCGCGCCATCTCCGACTACACGCAGCTGCGCAGTCACGCGGCCACAGCACCGTCATCAGCACCGCAACGCAAGTTCGAACAGCTGGCCCTGCGTCCCGACGGCAGCGTCAACCCATCCTACAGGCCTTTGGCCGTCTCGTTGTATCACACGTTCGTGCACAGGTGGTTGGAAGTGTTCCCGAGGAATCAGATGCTCGTCGTGAACGGCGACCGTCTCATCGAAGATCCCGTCTCCCAGTTGCAGAGGATAGAGAGCTTCCTCGGGCTGGAGCCGAGGATAAGCCGGCAGAATTTCTACTTCAACAATACCAAAGGGTTTTACTGTTTGAGGAACGACACGACCGAGAAATGCCTGCGCGAAAGCAAGGGTAGGAAACACCCCCGCGTCGATCCTACGGTGATCACCAAGTTGAGGAGGTTTTTCAGTGAACACAACCAGAAGTTTTACGAACTCGTCGGGGAGGACTTGGGTTGGCCTGAGGAATAAGTTCAGGTTTAAGCAGAAACTTTGTAGTTCGCTGTCTACTTCATTCAACACTTACTTACATTTAAGGCTCTTCTATGCCTTGAAGAAAACACCCGAGTGTACAGTATGATTTCAATGGAAAAGGCCTGACTCAAGCCGCAAAATCGTTGAAACATGCATTCGTAATACCGTGTTTCGGATGCTATTTATAAATTAATAATCTGGGAAACTACTTTAAGTTATAAAGAAGGCTTTATATTTTTTACGTGTTAGCTTAAAATATGGAAATTATTGCTTAAAACTCCCGAAAAATGCGTTAAAAATAATCGATTTTTACTCATTTAAACTGTTGATTAAAAGGAGTTGCCGACGATTTCTTTCAATTATGAGGTATAAGACAAAAGCACAAAGCCTTTAAGAACAATTTAAGATGTTTCACAACTTTATTAGGTTGAAAAACGGCGTCCGAAACACGGTAGTACGAAGTGCATATTTATGCTATTTTACGCAAGGTATAGAAGATCCTTAAACAAAATTTTAATTTTGATTTTATCAAGAAAAAACTAATGTCCGAATTTTTTTGACCCAACAAAAAATAAAAATTGTACTCAAACCTAAATGAAAATTATAAATAATTCGATCACGCAGCCGAACCGCTAACGTAATTTCAGTGAATTTCCAGAATTAAATTAATAAATGTTCTTTAAACTCGCAGCGTACAAGCCGTCGGCCTTAGATCCAACACGACGGATATTACTCAAAGATTCAGATCCAGAATATATTAAGTTGTATATAGAAAAGAAATAGTTCGATCACGCAGCTGAACCGCTGACGTGAGTTGAGCGAATTTCCAAAATTATGTTTATAGGCCTATGTTTTAGGGTTTCAACCAACAATTTGGAGAATAGGTCTATTCACGACGGTGCTGAATAGCTTCAAAATGGTTCGGACGCCATTGCCCATATTGGGAGTATTTTCAATACACATTGCATTGCGTGCTTCGCACGCCATTCCGCATATTGGGAGTATATTCAATACATAAAGCATTGCGTGCTTCGCACGCCATTCCGCATATTGGGAGTATTTCAATACCCAAAGCATTGCGTGCATCGCACGCCATTCCGAATATTGGGAGTATCTTCAATACACAAAGCATTGCATGCTTCGCACGCCATTCCGCATATTGGGAGTATTTTCAATACACAAAGCATTGCGTGCTTCGCACGCCGACCCCACGCTAATATCCACCACTTGGATTTGAGCCGGGTACTTTTATGGTATTTCACGTTTTGATCGATTTCGGGGGAACCAAGCGAGCTATAAGGTCGTGTAAAAAAACACAAAATGTCCAGAATAATATCCTACATTAATCTGTGTCGCTAAAACCCCAAAAAAGTTTCATTCTAGTACGAAAAATCTCCAAAAATATTTACTTCCAGTCAAAAAACTTTCAGTTGTTGGATTTTGTCTGCTAACGAACTCGTCCGAGCGACTTGGTCAAAAAACGTGTGCACCAAATTCGGACCAAATCGGAATTAAAATGCCTCGGTTAGAGTGCGAACACATATAAAGATTTATATATATAATTTTTACTGACACCCCAAAACGTGTCCTGAGGACCATGATCGGTGCTCACTTACTACTCTCGACCTTAGGTCTCGTCGTAAGGCTCACTGCAATAGCGCAGCTTTCCTATGGAAATTCGCTGATTAAAATTCGAAATTATTTGACCAAACAAAAAGTACAAATTTTACTCAAATTTTAATTAAAATTATTAATAACATTAGTAAAAACCATGTTGTTTCAGTTTGCAAAAGTGGCACAAGTTTTCAATACGCTACTTTGGTGGTATGTTTGCAGACCTTGTGGTACTGCCAACATAATCTCATTGTAACATACTGTTCGCAGAGACTGTAAGTTGATGGATTAAGAGACAGCGAATTACAAAGTACCGTACGGGTAGCACAAAATAAAGGTGATAATAACGAAATAAAATAAATTAAAACAATACATATCATTAACATATCATTGCAGGCCGGCCACTTTAATTATTTACAAAAAATATATATATATTTTAAGAGTATCTTGGAGCCAGATAAGTTGGTCACATACAAATACATATCATATTGCCTGCGTATACATAAATATATATTGAAACAGTTGTTTATGAAATAGATTTTACAAATTTTACGGTCAGTTGTAATAGAAAAATACAACGAAAATATTTATATAAGGGTATAACAACAGTAGGACTGAAACATATTTCGTATATTGTAAATATTTAATACAAATCTGAATATAACTGTACATAAAACAAGATACATATCAATTCTGGGTATTTTTTAATCTATTATAGTGCTGTATTTTTAAATAAGTGAACTTGATTGAAAATACGTATATAATTTGTATTATGTTTCGGTTAGACAGTAAAATTTTCTACAGTATGGTAAACAATTACTTTATTGTGGTGTATTTTATTTTATAAACCACAATTATAAAAAAAAAACAAATAAGTTAAAAATTTGTTTCAAGATCTTTGATGCTATTTTTGATCATTATTTTGTAGTGGTCTCGAAATAGAAGAGTAACATAGAGCAAGTAAAGAAGTATGAGTATATTATGTCCACAATTAGAAAGTCAAAAAGTGTGCTGTTTTATCCGAATTTCGCTTTTGGTTGGTAATAAAAGTATGCGGATATATCCGAATACCGTCTTTGGCTGCTAAAAAATTGTGTGGATATATCCGAATACCGTCAATGGTTGCTAAGAAATTGTGTGGATTTATCTGAATACCATCTTTGGTTGCTAGGACATTTTGTGGATTTATCCGAATACCGTTTATGGTTGCTAAGAAACTCTGTGGATATATCCGAATACCGTCTTTGGTTGCTAAAACATTGTGCGGATATATCCGAATACCGTCTATGGTTGCTAAGACATTGAGCGGATGTATCCGAATACCGTCTTTGGTTGCTAACACATTGAATGGATATATCCGAATACCGTCTTTGGTTGCTAACACATTGAGCTGATATATCCAAAAACCGTCTTTGGTTGCTAAGACATTGTGTGGATATATCCGAATACCGTCTTTGGTTGCTAAGAAATTGCGCGGATGTATCCGAATACCGTCTTTGGTTGGTAAGACATTGTGTGGATGTATCCGAATAACGTCTTTGGTTGCTAAGACATTGGGCGGATATATCCGAATACCGCATATGGTTGCTATGACATTGTGCGGATATATCCGAATACTGTCTATGGTTGCTAAGAAATTGTGTAGATATATCCGAATACCGCCTATGTTTGCTAAGAATTAATTAGGATATATATTTTAATACCACCACTAGTTGCTGTGAAAGTATGCGGATTGAAAAGATTAGTTTTAAAGTTAAATGTATATACATGTTTTCCACAATCAAGTTCATATACTAAAGCCAGTGATATTAAAATGTTTAATACAATTAGTTTTAGAATATTTAATTATATTTTTGTTGTGTATGTACTGGTTATTTATAGTTAATAGTGTTACATTTGCATTATATTTGACCGACTGTTAAAAACCAGTAAATAATTTATTGCAAACGTCTTATTAACTCAAGGTTACAAAACAATGCATATCATATAATTAGAGTTTAAACTGATTCAAGCAAGATATTTTGAAAATACGATTTACTATACTTGTCTTTTAAAATGATTAAAATATTTAATTTTAGAAACAACCCAGTCACACTTAATAATAATAATAAACTTGGGCCACACTTTAGTCGTTAATTATTATCATTATTTTTTAATCCATAACTTGTTTATCTTAAAGCGTGCTTATTGGTTAAGATAACCTTCTAAGGCAAGCGCCCATCGTCTGTTATTATAAACAGTCAAGTAATTTACAAAGTTATGTATTCAACTGAAATAGCTTTAATTTTACGATGACCACGAGGAGAAGTTATATTCAAATGGTGTGATAGAAAGAGAGAGAAGATATTATGAAACTTTATACATGTGGTTTACAAACTTAATGTAAGACAAAGTAAAATAAGAAAAGAACTAAACACACTTCAAACACGAAAAAAATCAATTTCAACAAACTAATACTATTGATTGATGTCGATGTTTTGTGGAAAGAGAGTAGTTTCTGGCGCACATGCGCACTACGTCAGAAGAGAAAGATGAATCTAAGAAAGTCAAGAAGTTAAGAGGGTGGGTTTGGTTATGGACGTACTCGTGTTACACTGGAAAGCCGAAATCGATAAACCGATTATGAAAAATTATATACGAATAGAATAGATTCGTACTTAATTTCTGGGTACTTAACAATATATTTGATAAACAACATTTTGTCTACGAATTCCTTCCGGGTACAATTGAATAAATTTTTTAATTTTAGAAATATGCAGGGCTTCTACCAATAAGTTTTACGAAAATTCTGTTAAATTTCGATAAAAATTACCTTTAATTTGGTACCAATTGCGTGTGTATAGGTCCAGTAAAACTCGAGATCTCACTCGGATTACAAAAAATCTTTTCAAATTAATATATAGATATTTCATAAAAATTTACAATTTTTGTCACCTATCAATCATAATTCAGAACTTCAAGAACGACTTCCTGCAAATTACAAAAGATTATCTTCAAAATTCCACGAAAGATAAGTTATATTGAAGAGGACTGTTGGGACTGTCTCGTCTTGGTATTGCACTCCTTTAAACTGAAAGGAAGTACACTCTAGGTGCTTAGTCTAGTTTACACATAACTAGCTGGCCCAATCCGGCTTTGCACTGATAGACAAATCAAACTTAAATGTATATCAACAAAACATATATATAAATAAATATATTACACTATATATTCCTTATAAGGATTTTTAGTAACTTTGACCCCCCCTCCAACCACCCTAAAATTTCGAATTTTTTGAAAAACCTTTCTTAGCGAGCATCTAGGGTCCTAGAAGAAGTTACATACCAAATTTCATTCCATCCGTTCGGTGGTTTTTGAGATTTCGTGATGAGTGAGTGAGTGGTATTTGGATTCTACATATATAGATATACTAGCAGACCCGTACGGCGTTGCCCGTGGTGGTTGGTATTTTCAGTCTTTTTAACGTAATTGTATTCTTTTTAAGTGTTCAGTCAGTGAGTGGTATTTGGCTTTTATATATATAGATCTTAAATAATAACAACACTATTGTCATAATAATAAAAGATCTGAAATTATGATTTTAGTAACTTTGATCCCCCCAAACCCCTAGTAAAATTTCGAATTTTTTCAAACCCTTTCTTAGTGAGCACCTATGGCACTAGAGGAAGCTACATCAAAAATGTCTTTTCAATCCGTTCGGTAGTTTTAAAGAAATCGTGATTTAATAACTTTGATCCCCCCAAACCCCCCTAAAATTTCGAATTTTTTAAAACACTTTTTTAGTGAACACTTAGGGCCCTAGAGGAAGCTGCATACCAAATTTCATTCCAATCCGTTTGGTGGTTTTGAAGAAATCGTGATTTAATAAATTTGATCCCCCCAAACCCCCCTAAAATTTCGATTTTTATCAAACCCTTTTTTAGTAAGCACCTATGGCCCTAGAGGAAGCTACATACCAAATTTCGTTTCAATCCGTTCGGTAGTTTTTGAGAAATCGTGATGAGTGAGTGAGTGGTATTACGCTTTTTTATATATAGATAAGGATAGCCTACTACATTTCTTCACACCTATTGCAACCCACGTAACTTCTCCTGATGGTCATCCTACATCCACTTCTCTATACTTATCAAATTAAAAACAATTATATCAAACCTACAGATTTGATTACAGTTAGTACAACATCATATTGTATTGTAAATAATTTATCCCGGTCATCCTACCAAAGAGCTCCAGGTAATGCGGAGCGTTATTCCAACACTGGCTCCAAGAGTAATAGATCACATTGGTCTATGCGTTTAACTGATAAGAGGTTTATATATTAGAAATCAATTAGTTATATCGTAATATATTTAATATTTTTATACTCCACATTGGAAGTTGTTGAATTTTTATTGTTAATATATTTTGAGTGTCTTTACGCGATGTGAGGTTTTGATTGTGCGCTTTGCCGACTGTATGTCTCATTATTTACACTTAGAGAATGTACATACACTTTAGCGGTATAGTAGTTTGATTTGTTCCAGACGCTGGAATCTGAAAATGTTTATTTTTTTATCCGCAAATAACACGATGAAGCGAAACTGAAGAAATATATTCAGACAAATTTATTTTAGTAGTATTGTCTTTCCGCAGTACCGTGGGTGTATTAGCTTTCATCGTGTCCTTGCAACAATTGTCAATTACCACTCCACGATTTTGATTTGTTTAAAATACAAATTGGCACCATCAGCTGGGAGTAAAATACATCTAAGATTTATTACTAAACCGATTTCAAAAAGAAACTTTGGTCGCCTAACATTTGTCTAAAATTCAAATTTATTAAAATTGGGAACCGATTTCGATCAATTATTGTAACCTAAAATCTCCTCTAACAAATGGCATGAAATTTGTTATTTGTTCTTAAGGAAAGTATCACTTTTTCGCCCGGAAATTACATTTTCTTGAGGGCGAGTAATATACTTTCATCCCGTAAGACACACAACACATTCCATCCAGCTGCAGTTTCAGTAAATAATTTGCATTTTACTGCGAAAGAAACTTTATTAAAAGATGAACATTAATATTTACAAAAACAATTGAGGTTATGCCAAGAATACACAGGCATGGAAGTTCGTTGATGTTGTTTTACTAACATAATTATGATTTAGCGGGAGGTAATTTCCAGCCCGCCTAGACGGGTGACAAAATGAGCTCAGTGCTTTTTATACGGGCACTTTTCCGCCCCCCCCCCCCCAGATGATAAGCGGGTTCTTTCTGCAATATTAATGAGGCTGAAAATACCACTTAACACGTTCACTGCTAAGGACGCACGCGTGAGCTTGGCACTGAACGCTATGAGAAGCGGCCGACGCACCGTGCATTGCACGCCAACCCCCGTATTGGGAGTATTTTCAATGCACAATGCATTGAGTGCTTCGCACGCCAAACCCCGTGTTGGAAGAATTTTCAATACACAATGCATTGCGTGCTTCGCACGCCATCCTCAGTATTGGAAGAATTTTCAATGCACAATGCATTGTGTGCTTCGCACGCCAACCTCCGTATTAGAAGAATTTTCAATACACAATGCATTGCGTGCTTCGCACGCCATCCCCCGTATTGGAAGAATTTTCAATACACAATGCATTGCGTGCTTCGTACGCCTACCCACGTTTTTGAAGAATTTTCAATATACAGAGCATTGCGTGCTTCTCAAGCCAATTTTAAGGCTTGTGCGTTCGCTTTGAAATATTAGTAATTATTTCGTAGAAAGGTTCAAAAATAAAAAATAAAGGAATTTAGACTCATTTAGGGTGTAAATATAAAAAATAAAAGGTCAGCTTCTAGCGTAGGAAATACGAAATTTGCGTAGCAGTGAACGTGTTACAATAGTAGCTGGAGGAGAATGTTTTGTGGGTTTCGAACATATTGTACTAGACGAACAACAAGGCTAAAATGAAATTTTGTGTGAACTAATTTGTCTTATATATGCCTTCTACCTAATTTTAAATAAATATACAGTACTTAAAGTGTATTATTAAATACTTAATTCAATAAACAATTACTTGAAAAGTGTCGTTTATAAATTGTTTAAATGTCTTTTATTGCTATATTTTTTAAGTTACAAGATTTTAATTCTGTTTTTAGGTTACATTTAAATTTGTTGTACTAAATTCAATTAAAAAAATAAAAGATTGTTTACAACAATACATTTGTAACGTTATCGAATAAATAGTATTTTAAGGAAATACATAAACATAATTATTTTATTAAAAAAAACTGTAACAAAATTAATGAACATGGATGTAAATGAAATGTCCGATTATTGATATTTCATTTATGTATTTATATAAACTGAGTTGTTTTAAATCACGTAAAACATATTCTCTTTCGCTTCTAGCAGTAAATTTACAATTAGAAAACAAAATTTTAATCTAATAATTTACTGTTTAACTAAATTAATTATTCACTCAATTAGAAAGAATGCCAATGTTTTGGACACATCATAAATTATAGTTATTAGTTAATGTGTTTATGTTACGCTTACATACAATTTTAATGCAATGTGTACATAAGGTTTTTGTGGGGTTTAAACTTAGTTATGAATTGAGAAAACATAACTTTTGATTAAATTTAAAGAACATACGATTGCTAGAGGTTAATTTTCAGGGTACCTTTATTATAAATAAAACATAACATGATTATGTGTACAGAAGGTTCCAAAGGGCTTGGCGTGTGGGACACGCAGGGGTTTTCCCTACATAATAATCTGTTTGCATTTGCTCCGTTACAGGGGTTGGGGAGTCAAGCGAAAACACAACGTATTTAAACCCCACCATTACCGTATACACACTGTATTAGAGTCAATAACGTGTATGATTTATTATAACTTGTATATATTAAATATTAATTACATCTCGTCGATTTCTATTACTTCTAAAAAAAAAACAGTAGAAACGATTTTTGTAAAACTCGATGCTTATACTTGTATTTGATTTCCTTGTAAAAGAGTGTCAGGAATCAATTCAATCGCAATACATATCTACCTAATATTTTAAAAGTGTATTTTTTACTTAATGTTAATTGTTTATATATATATATATATATATGAATATCAAAGAAACATATCAATTGTATCTTATTGTGATTGAAAACATATCATAGAGTTTAAGGGTAGTGAAGTATGATTATTTTTAAGACTTTTGAAAAAAATACATCTTTTAATATTGAACCTCGTTTAATGCAATGTTCTTGACTCGCATATTTTTGAAAATTTAGGCTGAATTTGAAGTTAACTGCGAAATAAATGCGAAAAACTACGGCCTAAAACGTTTCTGTTTGAACATTTTATTAAATGTATTCACTTTTGTAGTCTTTTATCGATATATCGTTTCTTCAGAGTGTTCCAGGAGCAAACGACGTGACAGAGGATTTGTTTGGAAATGATTTTTTTCGTCTGTCTTTTTTAGTATGTGTGTGTCTGTTTTTTTTTACAAACTCATAATAAATCGACATTAACAGAAGGAGGTTTAACTTTAAATTGTGAGCACGCAAGTGCTTGACCTAAAATATTGCTTTCAAATCGATGTCGTAAATTTTGAGTCGACTCCTACAGCTTAGAATTTTTTTAAAATAAACAAGCACTTTGAAATAAATATTTTTTGTCTCTTGAAATTTTTCTAAAAACTCTTTTTTTTTCGAGATATTAGCAACTTTATGTCGATTTATTTCAACACGTTTAGGGCCACCATTTTGTTTTGGGTGGTCCGATTTTTATTTTCTTTATGTCATTTTCTTAGTCTTAAATAAACCTTTAAAATGAGATATCACATGACCATACTTCCCATTTAAAAATTTCGAGTTGCCCCCAAAATCCCCATTTTTTGGGGACACTCAAAATTTCCGATTGCTTCAAAAGATACTTTGAGCTAAGTTAGTATCGTTCCCCAAAGGATATTTGTTTGTTTTAACAAACACAAAAGTTAAATGGGGAGGGTGGGACTTTTAAGACACCTGGTATACTATACTCAAATGTACTAAACTAGCAATGCGTTCGTTGCCTAACCGGCTAAGATCGATATTGGGGGCACCGGACGAGCTACAAGGTCGTGTAAAAATCAAAATGTGTAGAATAATCTCCTATATTTATATGTTTACATAAAACCAAAAAATAAAATAATTTTACTACGAAAAATTTCAAAAAAAAACTTCCTGTCAAAAAAAGTGTTTCTTATTGGATTTTTTGGCTAACGAACTCGTCTGAGCGACTTAGACAACCAACGTGTGCACCAAATTTGGATCGAATCGGACTTAAAATGCGGCCGATAGAGTGCGAACACATAAACACATACATACAGGATGTCTTGCAACCATATGAACAAACTTTATCACGTTATTCAGCATGTCACAAGAAACAAAAAGTGTAATATCTCATTCCGTTTTCGGTCAATCTGTCTGTATGTGTTTTTTACAAAATACTTAATATTTTTAGAAGTAGAAAAGATATTGAGCTCAAACTTTGTACACTTATTTGTTGCGTAACCTTTATCACTGTACGAAAAATTAGAACAATATTTTAAATACTTTCAAAATGGCGGCCGTTTATAATTTTTAATGTCAAATATCTCAAAAACCGCTAACTTCACAAAAAAATTACAAGAGACAAAAAAGTTGACTTTTTTAATTACAAACTCAATGGTTTTTTTTATTTTGTCTGTAGCTCAAAGGACATCAGAGATATTGACCAAAAAAAAGGAAAAATTTATTTCTTGGTAGTTGTCAACGTAAATGTTCATATGGTTGCAAAACACCCTGTATACAGTTTTTAATTGCATATGAAAACGTGTTCTAGGGATCATGTTCGGTGCTCATTTACAACTCCCGACCTTAGGTCTCACCATGCATTGCAATAGCTCATAGACATAAGAGTAACCAAACAATCCAATGTTGTCTTTCAATCTTGGAACACTTACGTGTATGAGGTCCATATTAACAGGTACAATTAACGCAATACTAAAAATGCAATACTGCTGTATTCACGCCTAATATAGTGTATAATTTAGTTATGTGTTTACTTATAAACTCGAATAAATCGTTTAAAGTAAAGTTTGAGGTAGTAAAACAAAATATGAATAGGTTTTTTATAACCTTTTGGAATTGAAATTAACGTAAGAACGGTAGAAAACGTGTAATATTCTAAAGAAATTTCCCTGTGTTTACGCCAAATTTTCTAAACTGTCTATCGTAAGTTTAGTGTATTTTGAAATTATACAAATAACGTGTGAAATTTTGTCAAATTAAGTGGGCTGTTTTGTAAATGTTATTACAAAAATGTACGGGAAGAAATACACGACATTCTAAACCAGGGCTGTTCAACTTTGAGACAGCAAAAATAAAACTGCGGTTGTGATGGCCGCATTATAACATACTTCGTATGCAACTTTTGTGCAAACGAGTTGTATAGATTCAAAAAACACGTTTCTTTGTTTGATCATTTTCATTTATTCAAAAAAATATCAAATACACACATAATTTTTGGAAATTTGGACTGTTTTTTACCAACTAGTTCACGGGATCTCACTAGTTTGGACATAACCTTTTATTCCAATCCTATTACATCAAATGCCTTTCAGAGATATTTATGTAGGCTAAATAATTACTTGTTGTTTATAAGAATTTATTGAACTATACTTTACTACTAAGGGAAACTACTATTAATATTATGTTTATTGTTATCAGAAAACGTGTTTACGTTGGTTTAAGTATAGAATGTTGTATTGTACCTGAAGAAGACAACCAAACCGAAATGTAAACTTATTGTTAATGTTTATAATTTACACTGCAATTTAACAGTAAGTGAATTACCTGGCATTAAACAAACTATATTAACTGTGAAGTTTGAAATCAGAATAGAGTTATTTCCGTTAGTAAAATTGAATTGTATTTTTCTAAAGATTTTCTATATTTCAATACAGTTGTCTTGGGAAGAACAAAATATAGAAACACAATTAATTTCACGAAAAATATTCATGCGAGTTGTGCACTTATTTATTATCTTTTATATTTACTATGAGGGCAGACACATCAGAATGCACAATACAAGGGTAAAATAAATAACTGAATATTAAAAGGTGTCATTTTTAAA
>JAGFPH010002242.1:161022-189897 GCA_018207615.1 Philaenus spumarius
TTCTCCCACTCATAAGCCCGTGTGCAATTTTTGAGCTATATCGTTCGAAAGGTAATTAAATTTACTACAATCCTGTGCAAAAGTAATTCAGGTACAGTCCCCGGAACAAGGAACAAAATTGATAGGAATCTCCTGATAAATGATTTTTTCATTAAAAACGTCAGGTTTTTGCACGATTACTCCCACTCATAAGCCAGTGTGCACTTTTTGAGCTATATCGTTCGAAAGGTAATTAAATTTACTACAATCCTGTGCAAAAGTTATTCCAGGTAAAGTCCTCGGTTATGTGCAAAAGTAATTCAGGTACAGTCCCCGGCAAAAGGAACAAAATTGTCAGGAAACTCCCGATAAATGATTTTTTAATTATCCCTTTCAGGTTTTTGCTGAATTTCTCCCACTCATAAGCCAGTGTGCAATTTTTGAGCTATATCGTTCGAAAGGTAATTAAAGTTACTACAATCCTGTGCAAAAGTTATTCAGGTAAAGTCCTCGGTTATGTGCAAAGGTAATTCAGGTACAGTACCCGGAACAAAGAACAAAATTGATAAGAATCTCCAAATAAATGATTTTTTCACTATCCGTGTAAGGTTTTTGCACAATTTCCCCCACTCAGAAGCCCGTGTGCAGTTTTTGAGCTATATCATTCGAAAGGTAATTAAATTTAATACAATCTTGTTGCAAGGTAATTCTGGTACAGTCCCTGGAACAAAGAACAAAATTAATAGAAAGCTCATGATAAATGTTTTTTTCATTATCCGTGTAAGGTTTTTGCACAATTTCTCCCACTCATAAGCCTGTGTGCAATTTTTGAGCTATATCGTTCGAAAGGTAATTAAATTTATTACAATCCTGTGCAAAGGTATTTCAAGGTACAGCCCCCTGAACAAGGAACAAAATTGATAGAAAACTCCCGATAAAAGATTGTTTTATTATCCGTGTATGGTTTTTGCTCAATTTCTCCCACTCATAAGCCCGTGTCCAATTTTGAGCTATATCGATCGAAAGGTAATTAAATTTACTACAATCCTGTGCAAAGGTAATTCAGGTACAGTCCCTGGAACAAAGAACAAAATTGATACGAAGCTCTAAACAAATGATTTTGTCACTATCAGTGTAAGATTTTTGCACAATTTCTCCCACTCATAAGCCCGTGTGCAGTTTTTGAGAAATATCGTTCGAAGGGTAATTAAATTTAATACAATACTGTGCAAAGGTAATTCAGGTACAGTCCAAGGAACAAAGAACAAAATTGATAGTGATAGGAAGCTCCTGATAAATGATTTCTTCACTATCCGTGTAAAGTTTTTGCTCAATTTCTCTCACTCATAAGACCTGTGCAATTTTTGAGCTATATCGTTCGAAAGGTAACTAAATTTACTACAATCCTGTGCAAAGGTAATTCAGGTACAATCCCCGGAACAAAGAACAAAACTGATAGAAATCTCCTGATAAATGTTTTGTGTATTATCAATGTAAGGTAATTATGCAATTTCTCCCACTCATAAACTCAAGTGCAATTTGTGAGTTATATCATTTGAAAGACAATTAAATTTACTATAATCCTGTGCAAAGATATATTTGGAACAATTTCCGCAACAAGGAACAAAATGCATAGGTATCTTTCATTATATAATACGAGTTATTCCCTGATAAGAAAATTCGGCTATAGTAATGCGGCAGTGCCGCTTACGGGTTTTTTTTAAATAGTATTTTGTATAAATGATGTATTTCTGATGTGTATCTAATTAATCCGCCTGTGATTTTTCAAGGGGGCTTACTAGTATTTAATATATTTGAACGAATATTTTGGATACAATTTGGTATGACATATTTTAACCACGTACAAAAACCAAAAATTTGTTACATACAATTTTTTAAATGCGACCGTTTGAATTTTTTAATGCTAATTATCTTGAAATCAGCTAACTCGAAAAATAATCAAGAAACAAAAGATTACCTTTTTTAATGACAAACATAACGGTTTTTTATTATTTCTGTAACTTGAAAGTTAACATAGTTATAGGCTAAAAACTCGAAAATTTTGCATCTTTTTAATAGTTTTGTATATTATCAACAACTACCAAGATAGAAATTGTTTAGTTTTCAGCCGGTTATCTTTCAAGTTACAGAAATAATTTTTAAAAACGTTATGTTTGTCATTAAAAAAGGAAAAAATTTTTTCTTAATTTTGTTTTGTAAAGTTAGTGGTTTTCGAGATATTTTACGTTACAAATTTTAAACGACCTTTTACCCACCATTTAAAAACATTTTTTTTAAATGGTGGGTAAAAGATAACATACCAAATAGCCTATGTATCCAAAATTTGAGTTTAATATATCTCCCCTACATTGAAAGATATTATTCGTAAGTATTTTGTAAAAAAAACTAAATAATGGATAACTGGAAAACGAAGATTTTCAAATCAATGTTTATGTGAACTTTTTCTTTATTTTCTTTAGTAAAATACGTAATGAAAATTTCTACCTTTCTTCCTAAACCACCCTGTACATGTAGACTTGTTTGCACCTCAGCCTCCACTCCCTGCTTCGATCCATATCTTGTGTGTTTCATCTTGATTGTGTTTGTTTCTTAGTAAGCATGGTTTTGGAAAAATGAAATTAAGTTTATACTGACTTTATCCACACACAATTTCTCCGAACTAGACTCTCTACAAATGTATTGTCATAGTGGTAATTATACGAATTCATTGTACTCAACGAAATAAGCATGTTTTTCGACCCCAATACATTTCTGGTGCATGTTTTAGATTAGGTGGGGTGGGCTCCTCCTTGGAGAAGTTTTCCTTGCACATCAACCCTTGATTTATTGTACTCCCTGTGTCCCTATGTCCCTAGCACGTTACAATCCTGTACCCCTTATCTCCAATAAGTACGAGTCTTCTTTGTCCCCTGATTGTTGCATTAGAAAGAGCCCCCTCCTTCTACGCTCCAGAATCCCGCAATCAAATATGACGTGTCTTGCCGATTCTTCGGCCTGATCACAAAGCCGACAGCGTTGGTCGCCTTCAAGGATCCCCACTGTTGCTGGGTGTTTTCTGAACTGACCATGTCCAGTAATGAGTCCTACTTCTGACCTGAATTCGGTTTAACTCGATTAGGAAGAGCTTAGTGCTTGGCCCCTTGATCAGTTGTTTATTCTATGGTATGGACGCTCCTTCAGTATAATTCAGATTTTAAGTTAATAATAAAATCACGAAATCTAAAATTAAAAAAAAATAACACTTCGTTTGTACAAATTGGTTGAAAAATATCGACTATAAAGATATTCCATATCGAATTAATACACTGCATATTAAGATTGCATATTTGCATGATTATCGGGAAATCTTTACCCAGAGCAGTCTATGTACACATTACACATTCTAATTGTTTCTGAGTCACAACAAACCATGGGCGGATCCAGCCGGTTTTCAAGGAGGGGGCTGTCTCGGGGGGGGGGGGGTATAGATTACCCAAAAATACAATTTTATTATAACAAATTGTAGAGAATAAACCATAGAATTAAACTGTATACTTGAAAATTTTAAATAGTAGATTTATTCTAAAAACTTATTTCACTAAATTACAACAACTAAACAAAATTCTCACAAACGTATAGTATATATAGTTCCAGCCAGACAGGAAAAGTTAACGGATAACGCGCCTAGGGCTTTGAAAATGTACATATTTCACGGAAATGCACGAATAGTTCGGAACACTAAACCAGGTTGTCCTTATATTAAACGAAAATATAGAACTTGCACTTCAAATCGATATAAAAATTACTATACGAATACTGCATATAGATTTGTAATAGATACATCGATTGCAAAATGTGCTTTCTCATTTTTTGAAAACCGTCCAATGGCAAGGGTTTACAGACAAATTCATATCTAAGAAACTAGAAGAGTGACGAATGATCGTGGTATAAAGTTAAAATCTTGACAAATCCAGTGGTGTCCTTATCTTCTTCTCAAAACAAGTCTGTCTAACGATTATTATGTGCCTTTAAAAAGTGACAAGTTTGAGTCATTTCCTTATGTTTTCTAGCGCGGCATCAATATTGAATTAGGCAACTACAATTTTACAACGATGAATACATATGTAAATATACTTTTTAGAAGAAATTTGTAAATGCAAAAATTGAGGTTTAAAACATTTTCTTTCCAGTGGTTTTTGTTTTATTGAGATTTGATAATATTTAGTGGGTGAAATATTCGATACAAGTTGTGTTGTCTGAGACTACTCAATTGAGCAGTCTGCCTCTTAGATGATTAAACAAAAATATAATAACCTAAAGGCGGGCTGCAAACCCCACAGCCCCCCCCCCCCTGGATCCGCCAATGCAAAAAACTTGCTTGTATTAGTATACAGAAAACGGAAAACACTTGAAACCAAGGTTCTCACAATGCAAACGTCTCCGTTACAAGGCATTACAGTCACTGGAACAAAGCGAAATTTAATATTTCTCAAAAGAAAAGCTTCCCCCAACGTGTTTATCGCGGACACTTCATCACACTGTCAGTCTTCGCGTGACGTGTTTTTAATCTAGAAACAAAGGCAAACAAACTGCGACAGCGCATACTGCGGGCGTTCGCGTGAAATGAAATGTGTCTTTTTTTAGTGTCGGACGTTTTTGTGTTTATTCTGTCACGTAAGTTATTTCTTCAGCGCGTTACAAAAGGCTGACTTCAGATTAAAACTGTATCAAATTATAACGAAAAAGTCCGCCTGAGTTAAACAAAACGTATAATAAAGATGCAGCCTATTATAGGAAAAATGAGCTATTGCAGTGGCCCTAATGGTGAGACCCAAGGTCGGGATTAGCAAATGAGCACCGATCATGGTCCCCAGAACACGTTTTGGGGTGCCATTAAAAATCATATACATGTATGTATATTATATGTGTTCGCACTCTAGAGGCCGCACTTTAAGTCCGATTTGGTACAAATTTGGTAGACATGTTATTTGTCTACGTCGCTCGGACGAGTTCGTTAGAAAAAAATCCAACAATCGGAAGCACGTTTTTTGACAGGAAGTAACTATTTTTTAAGATTTTCCAACGAGAATGAATTTGTTTTTGAGTTTTTTCTACAAATATAAATGTAGGATGTTATTCTGCACGCTTTTTTTTACGCGCTCTTATAGCTCGCTTGGTTCCCCCAAAATCGATCATAACGTAAAATACCATAGAAGTACCCTGTTCAAAGCCATGTGGTGGATTCTACCGTGGGGTTGGCGTGCAAAGCACGCAATGCATTGTATATTGAAGATACTCCCAATACGGGGGTTGGCGTGCGAAGCACGCAATGTTTTGTGTGTTTACGATCCTCCCAATAGTCGGAATGGCGTGCGATGCACGCAATGCATTGTGTATTGAAGATACTCCCAATACGGGAGTTGGCATGCAAAGCATGCAATGTTTTGTGTATTGAAGATAATCTCAATACGGGCGTTGGCGTGCGAAGCACGCAATATATTGTGTATTGAAGATAATCTCAATATTTGGACTGGCGTGCGAAGCACGCAATGCTTTGTGTATTGAAGATACTCCCAACATGTGGAATGGCGTGCGAACCATTTTGCAGCTATTCAGGACCGTCGTGAATATACCAATTTCCCAAATTGTTGGTTGAAACCCTAAAACATAGGCCTATAAACTTAATTTTGTAAATTTGCCCAACTCAAGTCAGCGGTTCAGCTGCGTGGTCGAATTATTTTTTTTAACCAATTAATTTTCTAAATCTACTCGAAATATATAGCCTACATTAATATTAGTCAGTTATTTTAGCAGGGCTCAGTTCGCTTTGTGAAGCAACAACCATGTTCGCAAATTCCAAGTGTCGTATCTATCCAACAAAGCGTTTTCGGGCCAATGTTTGTGTGTGTGTTTCATTTTTATTTTTTTTTTTATTAGAGGAACACGTAACTGTAAAGTACGTCAGATTCCTTCTGAAACACCCTGCATTTCAAATTACAAGGGAAATCTTAAAATAGTCATGTTTTTGTTCCCGAAAAATATTAGTACTGGAAGTTTTTTTGTATTCGGTTGTACCTAGCCTACATACATAAATAATAAACTTGACTTGTATGATTATGTACTTGGTAGGTTAACATTTGAAATAAAGATACTCACAAAATACGCGTTTCAGCGAAACAGTCGTCATCTTCGGTGAGGCCCGAGCTGCAACTATACTGTGTGTTATACTTCGCAAAAATTTTTAAGAATAAATATTTTTCAAACGTTTTTCTTAGTTTATGAGAGGAGAATGTTCAAGTACTGCATCGATATATATATAGCAGTAGCTTAAAGTTGGTTCACAAGAAGAGTTTTTATACAATAAAAGTATATTATTTACTGTAACTATGAAAGTTCTCGAGATATAAGAGTTGTATAATGTAAAGACCAAACATTTTCAATCTAGATCAACTTGGGAAAACAACATCTTGTTTGAAAACTATAAGAACTTTGTAAAACTATCACTATTTGAGGAGCTGTTCTACATTCTCTGCCCAACTAAAACTTTTCAAAGATTCTTGGAAAATTAATTAAAAATACATTGTTTTCTGTGTGTATTGCAAACGTGTTCTGGGGACCATGATAGGTGCTAGTTGACCACTCCCGACCATAAGAGACCCTGCAATAGCACTTATAGCAGAATATATTTAAAAGAAGTTCGATTTTTTAAATACATTAATGGTTGTACGAAAACACTAACTCAGAGGAGAGTATTGCGTGATACTACGAAAGCACAGGAAAGGGTGTGTCTCTGTGACAACGATCTGTTTATGTCTACTCTGTGTTTGTTGAAGCTAATCTTTGCTGTTAATAATACCACGAGGTTAACTACATCACAGATTGCATGATAGTTATCGTGACTTGATAATTAAGTTAAAACTGTTTACCAAACGATCCACTTTCGTTTTTCACATAGGATCTATATTTTCACATTTAAAAAAAATCTATACCTTGAGTTGTACTTCGTAAACTTATTTTACAGAAAATATTTATTCAAACGATATTTTTATTGCAGTATATTTATTATACATCTACTAATCCTTACTTAAGGTATACTCTTAACTTGTTTAGACTGCAGTTTGGAAACATAAAAACAAACTATTAATTCATAAATGCAGTAAAACCGTACAAGTGAGATAACATCGACCAATATCTGGAGGATCAGGGTAGCTCAGTGGTAGAGTGTTGCCCCGGAAAGGCAAAGGTCCTGGGTTCAAATCCCGGTCTTGGTCCATGTTTTTTCACT
The DNA here is from genome assembly GCA_018207615.1 of Philaenus spumarius. NCBI lineage: Eukaryota > Metazoa > Arthropoda > Insecta > Hemiptera > Aphrophoridae > Philaenus > Philaenus spumarius. The sequence continues at coordinate 168,287 of JAGFPH010002242.1, forward strand.
TGTAATTTAATTAAAAACAAACGTTCAACAACACCTTCGCCAAACTGAACTGACGTGCATGTCTAGTGAATTCGGAAATGTGTTAAATTGAGAAATATAATGGTAAAAAAACAAGTAATCATCACACACAGAACAAGCAACAAACTCGAATCAATTCTACAACATCGAATTACAAAATAGGGTGAACGAGCAATTCCAAACTGGCGTATACAAGTTACACGCAGCTACTTGTCATAGACCAGATATTATGTCCTTTCAATACGAGATTTAATTCACACACCATAAAAAAAAACTGATTGCCATAAACTCCAGTTTTACAGATCAACTTATAAACAATTATCATTCGTACAAGAGTTTCGATGACAATTTAGAGGCGGGGTTGGGACGCAAAGAGTCCAGGGGCAGAGCCCCTAGTAACTATTAAAGGAGGGAACAAGAAATAACATTTAAAATGTACTTAAAAATCAAAATATTCTATCTATATAAATAAAAATTAAATTGTTCGTTTGTCCAAAATCTTAAACCTGTGAAATTTCTTCACCGATTGCTTTGAAATTTTGACACAACGTTGTTATTGGAATACACTCATGTTTTTATATACTTTTTGAAAAAAAACGCCATTATTAGACGTAAAAACAACACAACCTATACTAAATATTTTAGAGCAATGAAAGCACCATACTGAACAATAATTAAATATGTTTATTGTTGGTACAGTAATCAGCTGTTTGCACTAATATTTCCAATAACAGGTCATTTAAAAATTTGAAACTATTATTTGTATTTCTAACTATTAGGTCAGGTTTTCGTTTAGGTGTAGACCTGAGCCTTTCGGGTTCTTTTAACATTTATTATAAGTTCTGTTATAAACTAAATTAATTTGGATATTTAACATTATTTACCATCTTAACGTTGAGGTTATTATCAATCCTACACATTTATTATAAGGAAAACATAACATATGTGTATAGAAGGTTGGCGTGTAGAGCACGAAGGGGTCTCCCTTATTAATTGATAAAAATATAATATTCATAATTTAAATATAATAATTAATTATTAAAAATACTACAAAATATAACAATTTTAAAGCGGGCAAATTTTGAACAATTTAAAAACATACAACATATAATTTAAAATAAGCATAGACTTCAACTCATGTGTTTAATTTAAAATTGAAGAACACATCCATGATTTCAAAGCCGGCTACAGTACACAGAACTCCTCCACAGAGTAGAAAGATCTAGGCAAAAGTAGCTGTGTGTATATATTTATGTATACAGAGTGGTCATAAAGTCCATTTAACTCTCTTTAATATTTTTATTACTGAAAATAAGTTTAAAAAAAACTTTGTACATAGGGTCTATCTCGTGTTGCATAACAGGATAACTATTTTTACATATCTAAACCTCTATGATTTTGGGGGGATTGAGGGGGGTTAACAATTTCAAATGTAAAGGTAGGTCATGTAATACACAATTGAAAAGCTTATTAAAAGAGAAACAGAATGGCGGAAACAAGAGCTTTAATATATTACTTCTTTTCAAAGTAATGGACAATCAAAGTTCTGGAAAGTTATATTTTTTAAATGAAATATAAAAAATACTAGGGTATTGAGAACAGCTAACAATAGGTAATGCACCGCAACTAATGAGGTTCGGTAGCCCGTGAGTTTGCGTGCGTGTGTGAAGTTAGTGGCAGGTAGGAACCTTTTCAAACCGCCTTCCCTATTTGCACAAACTATAATAATATAAAGAAATTAAATTTCACTAGTCCTTGGACTACCACAGTAGAATTTACATTTTCTTAGATGATAACCACCTAGGTTTTTCGCCTTTAAAAGCCAAAAAAAAAAAAAACATTTTCTTAGTTTTGACGCGGATAATTTTTAACGAGATAAAAATACGAGTGTCTTAAAGTTAGTTCACAAGATGAGTTCGTATTTACAAGTATGTTGTTTACTGTAACTATGAAATTTGTCGAGATATAAGACTTATAAAATTTAAAGAGCAAACATTTTCAAACTCGGGAGAACAACATCTTGTTTGAAAACTATAAGAACTTTGTAAAACTATCACTATTTGAGCAGCTAGCTCTATACAACTGAAACTTTTCAAATACAGCGGGGAAATTAATTAAATAGATATTGTTTTCTACGTTTATTGTAACGTATTTCGGCATAAAATCAAACAATTTGTGCAACTAATTTAGACCCTGTTTCACAAAAACTACTTTGAAGGTATGTGTTCTACATAATTCTACTTAACACTTATATTTAATGAGCTTTGCTTTGACATTTAAATATTATATGGAAAAATAATAAAATATAAAAATTTAATGAAAATTATTATAATAATTAATTCTACCTCGTAGCTGAACCGCTGACATGAGTTAATAAGTGAATTTCCAAAAGTTGATACGTGTTAGTGGTTCAACCAACTATTTGGAAAATTGGTCTACTCACGAAGCGCTGAATAGCTGTCTACGTGTACTAAATATATTATTATCTATATATACCACTCACTCACTCACTGACTCACTCATCACGATTTCTCAAAAACTACCGAACGAATTGAAATGAAATTTGGTATGTAGCTTCCTCTAGGGACATAAGTATTCACTAAAAAAGGGTTTTAAAAAATTAGAAATTTTAGGGGGGTTTGGGGGGTAAAAATTACTAAATCACGATTTCTCCAAAATTACAGAAAAAGATTGGAATGAAATTTGGTATGTAGCTTCCTCTAGGGCCATAGGTGCTCACTAAGAAAGGGTTTTAAAAAATTCTAAATTTTAGGGGGGTTTGGGGGGATCAAAGTTATTAAATCACGATTTATTCAAAACTACCCAACGGATTGGAATGACATTTGGTATGTAGCTTCCTCTAGGGCCATAGGTGCTCACTAAGAAAGGGTATGAAAAATTTCGACATTTTAAGAGGGGTTTGGGGAGGGTCAAAGTCACTAAAATCATAATTTCAGATCGTTTATTATTATGACAATAGTGCTTTTATTATTTAAGATCTATATATATATAAAAGCCAATACCACTCACTGACTGAACACTTAAAAATAATACAATTACGTTAAAAAGACTGAAAATACCAACCACCACGGGCAACGCCGTACGGGTCAGCTAGTTAGATAATAAAGTATAATACCTTTTATTTTCCGTCAATGAACCTCTTTGTTTAAAACTTGTTTAAAGCTTTTGACGCGTTTCGAGAATGTATCTCATCATCAGAAAGTCCCTCTATACATGGAGGTCGTCAAAACGTTAAATGCACACATACACAAACACATAATACACAAGACATTTAAAAGTGAACACATGAATTCATTATATTAGTAGAATTAGTTTGCACCTCAGCCTCCGACCCCGGATTCGCGAGTTGCAACCCGGCTTTGTGCCTTGAAACAGAAGGTGATCCAAGGCAAAATCCCCTCGTGGATTTGAACCAAGTACTTTTTCGTTTTCTATTAATTTTGTGGAGGACCAGACGAGCTATAAGGATGTGTAAAAAATACAAAAAATTGCAGGATAATCCTTTCTTAGTTAAAACACCTAAACATGTGTAGATTTCGTCTATTACCATGATTTAACATTACCACGATGTTGTTAAAGTGTGAAAGTCTGTGTTCAGCTGACGCAAACCTTGAAGGGATATTTTTGTCGCCGTGTTGGTAAGGGACGTTTACTGCCTCGCTGTAGGCTCGGATTTAATTACACTATAGTGGACGGTAATTAAAAACAGAGTAATACAAGGCTTTATGGCATGAAGTAAACTGGATGCTAGGGTATGTTTTACACGGAATGTAATAGAGTTCACGCCAACAAATTGAAAATGTTTGCTACTTACATACTACTGAAGTCTTACTTATGTAAAAACACTTGCGTAGTTACAATAAATATTGTATTTTTATCTACAAACTTGTGTTACTTATGAACTTATTTCCCAGCCATAAGCAAATTCACGATAGTTTGTGTTGGCAAAGCCATACTGATGTTTGTTTGTATGTAGGTGGTAATCTCTGGAACTACTGAACCGATTGAAAAAATAGTTTTACTAATAAAAATCTACACTATCCCTGAGCAACATAGGCTGTAATTCATTTTGATAAAAACAGTTTTTATCTCAATATTTGTAAATTTAGTCGGACAAAATCTCAGGTTAGGCCTAGACTGATGAAACAACATATTTACATTTAATACCATAGCAATCAATTGAATAAAATAACAGACAAAACATCTGTTTGCTCCAAAAGTTCCATTAACAGCTGATTTCAAACTTTGAAGCAATTATTTGTATTTCTAACTTTTGGGTTAGGTTTCTATTGAAGCGTAGACCTGCCGAGCCTTGCTGGTTCTTTTAACCTTTATTATAACAGCTGTTATAAAACATACGACATAATTTTATTTGAACATTTAACATTATTTACCATCTTGGCTTCGGGGTTATTATTAATCCTACACCTTTATTATAAAACTAGGGGAAAACCCTGCGTGCTCCGCACGCCAACCCCGTTGGAACCTGCTATACACATAATCATGTTATGTTTTCTTCATAATAAAGGTGTAGGATTAATAATAACACCAAAGCTAACACGGTAAATAATTTTAAATGTTTAAATCAAATTATTTCATATATTTTATAATAGCAGTTATAATAAAGGTTAAAAGAACCATTAAGGCTCAGGTCTACACTTTAATAAAAACCTAACCTAAAATTTAGAAATACGAAATTTGAAATTAGCTATTAATGGAAATATTACAGCGAACACATGTTATCTGTTATTTTATTCAATTGGTTGCTATGGTAATAAATGTAAATACATGTGTTGGTTTATTAGTATAGGCCTAACCTAAGAATTTTTTCCGACTAAATTTACAGATATTGAAATAAAAAAATGTTTTTATCGAAATGAATTATAGCCTATGTTACTCAGGGATAGTGTTGCTTTTTATTAGTAAAACTATTTTTTCAATCGGTTCAGTACTTCCAGAGATTACCCCCAACATAAAAACAAACAAACAAACAAACTTTACCTATTTATAATATTAGTATAGAAAAAAACATAACGTGATTATGTATATAGAAGGTTCCATCGGGGTCGACGTGTGGAGCACGCAGGGGTTTCATCTACTTCTCTTATAAATATAAATAATAAGATTCTACCGAGTTCCCATATTTGAAGTTAGAATACACTCATGCAACACATACTGTTTTAATTTTATCGTATCCTGACTGGAAATACGTGAAATAGTACGAAAGGCGAAACAAGCTGAATTAAGTTTATTTGAAATAGAGGTAATTTGTGATTTCCATTTTATATGATCATAAATTTCCACTCTCAGAAATTTGAAGACTGTGAGCTTGGCTACAAATTATTAATTGAACTCGGCCATAGTGATCAGCTGGTCACCCCTGCCATATGATCGTAAGTTTTAGTCTCATTTATTTTGAGTTTTAAAAAACACCCAATGAAAACGAGATTCTAGAAAATGTATATTTTAGAGAAATAACTCAAAGTGAATTGTTTGGCAAACAGTTTTAACCTAATTATCAAGTCAGGATGACTATCATGCAATCTGTGATCTAGTTAACCTCTTGGTATAATTCACAGCAAAGATTAGCTTTAACAAACACAGAGTAGACATAAACAGATCGTTGTCACAGAGACACACCCTTTCCTGTGCTTTCGTAGTGTCACGCAATGCTCCCTTACTCTGCTACAGTCGATTCCACGTTCATCGTGCAGTACAGGTCTTTCGGGAGAATAGACATGCTACTACCTTTACAGTTTTATATTGTCATGCGGGTTGCGTCAACTGACCGATCGTTGCACGGGTTTTTTTTTTGTTGGCTATTATCGCTGAGACCTTTGTATGGATAACGGCTTTAGGACGCTCTGTACTGCATGGTGAACGTGGAATCCATTGTAGGAGTGTTTGTTCTTTCGTAGAACCGATTAACGTCTTTAACAAAACTGATCTTTTTCAAATATACTCTGTTATTAGAAAAGAATAGCTATTGCAGGGACTCTTATGGGAATACCTAAGGTCGGGAGTGGTAAACTAGCACCGATCATGGTACCCAGAACACGTTTTCAATACTCAAAACAATGTCTATTTTAATTAATTTTCCAAGAACCTTTAAAAAGTTTAAGTTGGACGGAGAATATAGAACAGCTCCTCAAATAGTGATAGTTTTACTAAGTTCTTGTAGTTTGCAAACAAGATGTTGTTCTCCCAAGTTTAAGTAGATTGGTCTTTACATTTTGCAACTCTTATATCTCGAGAACTTCCGCAGATACAATAAATAATATACTTTTAACTACGAACTCACCTTGTAAACTAACATTAAGACACTCTTGTTTCGATCTAGTTAAACATTCTGCGGGCCGAAACTATCTATTATAAAATAATTTGTCGAAACATACCACACGGTTCAGTTTGATCCTCGCAATACGTTTTGGGTTGTCATTAAAAATAATGTATACAGTATATGTAGTGCTGAGAAGCCAAGCGGTATAAGTGTAGTGAAGTTAGTTTTGAGAAAAATCAGTTTATGGTTAAACTGCTATGATCTAATGCAGGTAAAACCATGATCAATAATACAAGTATATGTTTAATTGCTAGGTTCTAGACTAACAAAATAACAAAGATTAATTTGATTTTCATCCTCTTATTCTTTGTTAGCCAATATTTGATAAAAGTTGTCCCTTGTACCCCTGGGATGTTAACACGTTCACTGCTAAAGACGCACATGTGAGCTTGACACAAAATATTTTCAATACACAGTGCATTGCGTGCTTCGCACGCCAACCACCTTATTGGGAGTATTTTCAATACACAATGCATTGCGCACGCCAACCAGCGAATTGTGGGTATTTTTAATACACAATGCATTGCGTGCTTCACACGCCAACCCCCTTCTTGGGAGTATTTTCAATACACAATGCATTGCGTGTGGCCCTCCCCCGTATTTGTAGTATTTTTAATGCACAATGGATTGCGTGCTTCGCACGCCAACCCCCGTATTGGGGGAATTTTCAATACACAGAGGATTGCGTGCTTCGCACGTCAATTTTAATCATATGTGCTATGGACGTACATGTGCGTCCGCTTTAAAATATTAGTAATTATTAGCCTACGTAGAAAGGTTCAAAAATAAAAAATAATGTAATTTCTACTCATTTATAAATATAAACAATAAAAGGTCAGCTCCTAGCATAGGGAATACGAAATTTGCGTAGCAGAGAACGTGTTAACAGGAATTAAAAGTTATGTAATACAACATAGGTTACAAGTAAATGACTTATGTAAAGTAAAGCGACTTGTATCACTTGTATCCCTTGGCTTCTAAGCTAAACACAGCTCTTCTACGAAGTAGTTTTTTTTATTCGCCACTAGATCTCAGCACATGATAGACTTATATTCCTTGGCCACTAACATTTTAAAGTGTTGAAGAGCCAGTATCTGCACTTAACTCCGTTATTTAAAAAATGTCACTTGTACCCCTTGGCTTCTCAGCCATTCATACGTGATTGCACTCACATGTACTGCAAAACGGCCGCTTTTTACGTCTGCTTTGGTACAGACGTTGAAGTGGGTCAGACGAGGTTGTTAGTCAAAAAATCCAACAGCCGGAAGCATTTTTCTTGACACAAAATTTTTATATGTATAGTACTAGAATAAATTTTTGAGGGTTTTATCTAAGGAAATAAATATAAGAGATAATTCAGCACATTTTGTTTTTTACACTAGCTTATAGCTCGTCTGGTTCGTTTAAAATCGATCAAAACTTAAAATACCGTAAAAGTTCTAGGTTTAAATAAACGAGGGGGATGTTGCCTTGGGTAGCTTCTGTTTCGATTCCGATTGCGGGGATGAAACTCGCGAAGCGATTTTGTCCACTTCTAGCGAAGCGAAGCAGTTCAAATTCCTAGGCCGCCAGGTCGAAGTTTAAATTCGCAAATACAGTGAGCTGAACGAAGATAAGCGCTAGCCGGGGTTGGAGGCTTAGTACCCACGTGCAACTACTCTATTCAGTGCCTTCTCGAGTAGACCGAATTTCCAAATAGTTGGTTGACGCTAAAACATGTAAGCTAGTGGAAATTCACTTAACTCATGTCAGCGGTTCAGCTGCGAGGTCGAAATATTATTACAAATTTTCATTTAAATTTTTGTTAGTGTTTCATAAAAGTAATTCAATAATTTAGATGAAATCCTTTTTTTTATTAAGTAAAAGTCTGTGGAACACAAACCTTAAAACTTTCATCCTAAACCTGTTAGTAGTTTTTGGTCATACAAGTTGTAAAGTATGTTAAAACTAATGGCCGTGATACCGGGCCGCCTTAATGTTCTAAACTACTTGCAAAAACTGTTTGATTACACTCCGTAATACTTAACAATACACGTAGTAAACAATGTCAATTTCATTAGTGAATTTCCATAGGAAAAATGAGCTATTGCAGTGGCCATTATGGTAAGACCCAAGGTCGGCGGGAGCAAATGAGCATCGATCATGGTCCCCAGAACACGTTTTGGTGTGTCATTAAAAATCGTATATACAGTATATATATATGTATATATGTGTCCGCACTCTAATCGCCGCATTTTAAGTCCGATTTGGTTCAAATTTGGTACACATGTTGGTTGTCTACGTCGCTCGGACGAGTTCGTTAGCCAAAAAAATCCAATAATCGTAAGCACGTTTTTTGACCGGAAATAACTATTTTTTTAGATTTTTCCTACAAGAATGGATTTTTTTTCTACAAATATAAATTTATTACTTTATTCTGCACATTTTATTTTTTACGCGACCTTATAGCTCGCTTGGTTCCCCCAAAATCGATCAAAACGTAAAATACCATAGAATGTGGTAGATTCTACCGTGGGGTTGGCGCAATTCATTGTGTATTAAACATACTCCCAATACGGAGGTTGGCGTGCGAAGCACTCAATGTCTTGTGTGTTGAAGATACTCCTAATACGGGTGTTGTCGTGCGAAGCACGCACTGTTTTGTGTGTTGAAGATACTCCCAATATTTAGAATGGCGTGCGAAGCACGCAATGTTTTGTGTATTGAAGATACTCCCAATATGCGGTATGGCGTGCGAACCATTTTGCAGCTATTCAGCACCGTCGTGAATAGACCTATTACCCAAATTGTTGGTTGAAATTCTAAAACATAGGCCTATAAACTTAATTTTTGAAATTTGCTCAACTCACGTAAGCGGTTCAGCTGCGTGGTCAAATTATTTCAAATTGTTATTTAAATTTGATGTTTTGTTATTTTCGTAAGTGCTTCATAAAAGTAGTTCAATAATTTAGATGAAATCCTTTTTTCGATTAAGTAAAAGTCTGTGGAACACAAACCTTAAAACTTTCATCCTATATCTGTAATTAGTTTTTGGTCATACAAGTTGTAAAATATGTTAAAAGTAATGGCCGTGATTCCGGACCGCCTTAACGTTCTAAATTACTTGCAAAACTGTTTGATTTTACTCCGCAATACTTTACAATACAATGTCTGTTTAATTAATTTTCCCACTGCATTTGAAAAGTTTTAGTTGAAAAGAGAACAACAGGTCTTCAAATAGTGATAGTTTTACGAAGTTCTTATAGTTTTCAAAGAAGATGTTGTTCTCCCAAGTTGAAAGAGATTGAAAATGTTTGCTCTTTACATTTCATAACGTATATCTTGTAAAACTTCATAGACACAATAAACAATTCTCTTCTAACTACAAACTTACTTTGTGAACCAAATTTAATACACTAGAATTTTGATCTAGTTAAACACTCTCCGAATTAAAACTGAGCAAATTGTTTGTACAAATATTTATTATAAAATAATGTTACTAAACACGCGGTCTAGTTTGCCCAGCACGCCTCGCTGAAGATGACGACTGTTTCGTTAAAACACGTATGAGTGAATAGACGTGTTTTCCGAGTATTTTTATTCCGAACTTTAACCTAACAAGTATATTATAATCGTACAAATTTAATTCCATTAATACAACTGGCTACAAAAACACTTACACCACCAATATTTTCTTTAACACAAATATAACAAATTTTACCTTGTATTCGTCGTGTGACTTCGTTCAGCGTTTATGACGCATTTCGAAACATATGTTTCATCATCAGATAATAAAAGTTACATTACATACAACACAAAAACACTCAACTCACAACACAACACACACACCTATGACATATAATTCAGGTAGACGTCTACTTAGTTAAGTAGTAAGTAAGTAGTTAGTAAGTAGTAATTAAATAAGTATCAGAGCATTCATAAGCTTCCCTTTGCTATACTTATTCAAAATGGTCAAACAATTTTCAATTACGTCATATTTGTGTGTTGTTTCCATAATGTGTTCAGCAAATTTTGAATCGGTTTTCGGAGGTTGTGCTGATCGCATTGCGGGTGGAAGATGTTCTTTAAACCTCTTACGAAATGATCGTCCAGTCTGCCCTATGTATTTTTTGGGGCAATCAGCACATGCTATCTGGTATACTCCTGTTTGTTGGAATTTGTACTTCTATTCAATATTTGCGACAAATTATTTCTTGTGCTATACGTGGTAATTTACCCTTTTTCCTGAAGGTGTTGTTCAGTGAGTTATGTAGTCTGTGGTTGTATGACACTAAATTATATTTCCTATCTGTCTTTGTCCTAGGTTTTGCAGCCTTTATTTCTTGTTTCTTCAACATTCTATCCACAACGGTAAATGGAATTCAAAATTTGCTGAACGAGAAAACACAATTTCAATACAAGAATACAACAAATTTCACTTCCGATTGTTGGAATGTTTTAGCACCGAACTCGTCCGAGCAACGTCTGTACCAAATTTGGACCAAATCGGAGGCCGTTAAAGTGCAAACACATGAATACATACATAATATATATGTAACATTTTCAATACCTCAAAACCTGTTCTGTGGACCATGATTGGTGCTCATTAACCACTCCCAACATTAGGTCTCACCATAAGAGTCACTGAAGTAGTCACTCATAAACTAATATTGAGATTATGATTATTAGAAAAATATTCTTCAAAATACCTATAAGATACCAGTTGTGTTCAAAATGCCATCCACAAACAAAATTCGACTTTCGGTGTACGATGATTAGTCTACCGTATTTTGTAAACACACCTGATGATGGCTCGTCGATTGGCGAAACAACCACAGTTTACAAATCTATTTTTACGTTTACATAAAATTATATTAATCAACCTCTAGGCAAAAGTAGAATAATAAAAGTATAATTTTAAATAAATGTTTAGCACATTTTAAATTCCTTTCTTTTTCATTTACTTTATTACTTTCTTGTCTACAAACCATACAGCCTTAGTTCTGGTTGTAAACAGTTTCGCAGCTGGAATAAGAAATGACGCAACAGCTGTTTGCTCGGGGGATTGCGTCACTTTCGGCAGAATAATTGAATAAGGTCAAATTTACACTGTCTGTCTGTAGGAGTGAATCCAAGCCTTCCCCAAACACGGATGTATCGGCTCAGAGTGTAACCATGTAAGGAATGTAAGATAGAACAATTTTATTGGAAACAATCAAGCACAGAGAAAGAATGATCGGATTTAAGACTGGAGATAAAATCGTAAACACGTAACCAAGCTTGCCAACAAACCATTTTCGCAAAACAAAATAAATAAATTTGTTAACACAATAATATAGTATGTATCTGCATTATAAGACTGAATGTTTGTTTCTTTGTCCTCTATAGACTCAAAAACTATTCTACCGATTTCATTATAAATTTCACAGTTTATCCATACTAATTCCAGGAGTGTTTAAAAATTAAAATTACTACAATCTCAGCAGTTGAAATGAAATGTTACCCCTCTATAATAAATATAAATTGAACTAACTTCCTAAAAGCGAGTGAACGTCCGTAAGTACGTACGTGAGTAACAATATAATATATCGTCTGATTTCACCCATCATCTGTAATACTTAAACAAATCCTAGCGTAGATTATACTTTGGGGTTATGTTAACTTCTTCAATCAATATAAGTGTTGCGAAGTTGTTTTTATGAATTAAAGAAGTGGTTGTAATAGGTTAACTAGCCCTATATAATAAATTTAAATTCCAATAACTTCCTACAACCTATATTACTTAGATGCAGTACAAGGCTGTAGAATACAATGGCTGATCCACTCCTTTGATGTTGACGCTCGGCGACTGTCCCAACCTTCCTCTCGGCCCCCTCCTATGTGACGTCACAGAGGTGACATGACGCAGCGCGCAAACACGGTTCTCCTTAGCTCTCACGTGTTATTTGATATAACGTTGCAGACGAAATTACTGACACTATTAATTTGGTAATATATTATGTTGTTGCGTTGCGGTCAAGTTACTAGCAGACCGTTTTAGCAAGGTATTTATTTATTTATTTAACGTTTCGTTGCAGACGAGATTACTTTATGAAATGTTACCAAGATTCTCAAGTAATATTTTCTGCAGCGTTACTTGAATATTCCAAGAAAGACCTTTACTAACAAAATACATTAAAACAAACATTATTTTCAGAATGATGAGATGTAAATAAATAAATATATTATATATAAATAATCATAAGATTTAAACAGCCCCTACCGGTAATTATTGATAAATCCAAATTTAAAAACAACAAATTTTAAGTACTCAGCTTCAAATTAAAATAAACATCAAAAAATATTATTTATTTAATGTAAGAGTTGCAAGCGAGATTACTTTATGTTAAAAAGTTATCAAGGTCCTCAAGTAATTTCTTCTGCAGCTTTAAGTTAAAATGTTAAAAAAAGTCTTTACTAGCAAAATGTACTTAAAATTGCCAGTTTAATTAGATATAAATAATTATAATCAAATTTAAACCTAGAGTAATAAAATTATTGATGACAAAAATAAAAAATAAAACATAATTTTAAGTTAAACTTCTAGACTAAATTAAATTGCACAGTTTCAATTTAAGTTTAAATAGTTCTATTGTTTCAATTCAACTATTAAATTAACAATTCCCCAAGGCCTAGGGAAGGAAAATTTTTATAAAGCTGTTTTATTAAAAAAAAAATATTTTATCAGTAGTAATTATTATGTCAATGTGCATATCTGCATATAAGCTACTCATTATGTGTAAGTATTTATAACTTTTATGTGTTTTATTTTATAAGTATTACACATGTTTTATTAAACTGCAGTATGACATTCAAGTTTTAGTGGTTTATTGTAATAAATACAATTATTTTCTATAACGTGGCACATTTTATACAATTTTGTATTTAGTTTTCAGAAATGTTTCAGAGAATCGAATTAAAAGCATGCTAACATTAGTACACTACAACGGTTTTTATTACCTACGAAATAGTTGTATTGTAACCCTGTCTTCTTCTTACATCGTTAGACTAATAATTGTTTACAGACTACTTATTGCTTTGTGTAGTGTCAATACTAAAACTAAAGAAGAGTGCATCAAAAAATGATACAGCTTTGCTAAGAAATTGAAATGATTGTAGCAGAGAATACTTATGAGAAGCGTTGGGAATGGGGCAGGCGTTACCACCGTGACGTCATCACAGTGGCAGTGGCGGGAACGCTATCCGTGGCGGACTTGTCTAGCCCTGGATGCGGTACACATTATTCTTACGTAGTACCATTTGCTCTTCGATTACTTGGGCCTAACGCGTGAAATATGAAAAATATTCTTAAAGAAAAAGAATAATTCGTGCCCTTGCTATGAAGCTATAATATTAAAAACTTTTCCTTGATTCTCAGTGTAAGCTTCTACTCTTTCATTCTAATTTTAATTTGCTTCTATTGCTAATCCACTTCTTACATTGTTTAAATAATTAATTAACAAGATCCGGCATAGTTTAGTGTAGAGCTGGAGGCAGTATTAGGATTATAGTATAATTGAATTATACAGATTGAAGCCGTACTAATTATCATAATAGATTAGCCATCTCATCTTGTTTGAGCGGGTAATTTGATTCCTTAAAACGCTGAATTCATATTGTATAGCAATTAAGCTTAAGAAAGAATACACCAAATTCACATCTAAACACGAATACAATGTGTAGTTGTGTAAAGTAGACCTAGCGCGTGTCAGACGTGCAGAGAAGAAGTTTAAATATATCGTTTGGATGTTGCTTGTGTTTACTTTCTTGTAAAAGCGTTCCCACATCTCGGTTTCGGTTGCACACAAATAAAGGGAACAATAACTGCAGCCACAGCTGTGTGCTCGGGGGATTGCGTCATTTTCGGCAGAATAATTGAATGAGGTCAACTTTTATTTGATTTATACTGTCTGGAGAAAGAGAAGTGATTCTAAACCTTCAAACCTTCCACAAACCCGGATGTATCAGCTCAGACTGTAATCATGTAAGAGAGAACAATTTTATTGGAAACAATCAAGCACAGAGAAAGAATGATCGGATTTAGTACGGAGAGGAAATCGTAACCACGTAACCAAGCTAGCCAACAAAATAATTTTACAAAAAGGGAGCTTTTAAAATTTCGATGGATCATTCAAGCAAATCAATTTAAACAAACATTTAATGTTACTTGTGATGTTATAATTTGCATAAGTTGTTTATAGAAAATCGTAACAAAACGAAAATGCAATTGAAACTACTGAAAGAAAATACACAATGGAATTAACTTAAAATAAACGGTACCAGGAACTGGCAGGGTCGCCGGAATACTACCCCCCGGAAAACTACAACCCCCATGCAGGTTCCTACGTCATTTTGACGTCAGAGATCAGGGGGGCAGTTTTCCAGTCACGCACACTCAAGTTTCGATGCGTTTTATAAAAAAAAAAAACTAGAGGACTAACCTAAACTCACACAGTGATACCGATAACAGTATAATTGTAGGAACCTGCTTGGGGGGGTAGTTTTCCGGGGGGTAGTATTCCGCATCCCCAACTGGCACATACTTTCTCACAAACATATTTAAATTACTAAACAGATTCACTGTGACTTCATAATTTTAGGTGGGGTAGGAGAGGTGATTTATTAAAGTAGAAGATTAACTAATAAATGCTATTATTATTATCTAGAGAGAAAACTATTCGATTGATTTCGAACAAACTTGCACCAAACACGTCAAGTAGGCCTGTATGGATGCACGAAAAAAGGTTTTGAAAATTTTCGAAAAACAACCCCATTTATGGAAAAAAACTCAAAAATAATTTATTATTATTATTAGCTAAACGAGAATTTTTAGAAAGATGCGATTTTTTGCATACGGTAGGTTACATTAAAGGCTACAAATAAGCCAAAGTTTATCAAAATCGTTAGAGCCGTCGTTTTTATAAAAAAAAATAATAATAACTGATTTTTTTGGGTGTTTTTTCAAAAATGTTCAAAACCGTTTTTCGTGCATCTATACAGGCCTACTTGACATGTCTGGTGCAAATTTGTTTGAAATTGATTGAATAGTTTTCGCTCTATCTGTGTATACATACAGACATACATACAGACAGACATACAGACAGACATTTTGTAAAAACCACTTTTTTGGGCTCAGGGGGTCCCAAAACGTATATTTCCACAAAAATCTCAACATCGATTTTTTCTGCGATCACTATACTTTCTCTATACTATAGTTATAGTGAGAAAATAAAATAGCAAAAATAACAAGTATTTCAAAGATTAAGATTACGTAACAACAAAAGGCTAATTACAACACGCCTTATATCGTAAAGAAAATTATCGATACGTATGAGCAAGAAAATTATCTAATACGTAAATGTTTGTTCAATTCTACTTCTAAACGTCTTAAAAATTCAAAAAGAAAATATATCGAATTCATTTTCAGTATCCAGGTCAATAAAATAAAGTTTCTTACCTTGTTTCCGTAAAGTGACCTCTTTTTTGTATTTGTTACTCGTTTCTGAACTTTTATCGCATCTTCAGGCACAATATATAAATTACTCAACATATTTTTACTGTTCAATATAGGTCGTCAAATATTAAAATTAATTACACAAAACACATTGCACATTTAAACTACGTACGTTTAGGTATCACAGTATGATCAATAGATTAATGCCAGTGCCATTGGATCCTCGCGATTTGAGGAGTTGAATACGATCAAATATATCGCCATAAGAAAATTTTATTTCAAAACACAAGGTCAGATCTGAATCGCGTCCCAAAGAGAAAGACAGGTTTAACTCGTAATTAGAAAATCAACGTCGTAAGAAATTATAACGATTGAAGTTGTAAACATAACCCCAAAGTATTACCTACACTTGTGTTAAGTATAATGGTTTTGTTTGGGTATTACAGATGATGGGTGAAATCAGCGGTTATATTATATGTTACTCACGTACGTACGGATATAGACGTACATTTGCTTTTATAGGAGTTGTTAAGTAGGTTGTATGTTATTTTCCAGAAATTTTATTGTCCATTACTTTGAAACTAAGTAAGATATTAAGCTCTAGTTTGCGCCATTCTGTTTCTCTTTTAATAAGCTTTTCAACTTTGTATTACATGACCTACCTTTATATTTGAAATCGTTCACCCCCCTTACACCCTCTAAGCCTCCAAAATCTTAGAGGGTCTGATATGTCGAAAAATGTGTCCCGCTATGCAACACAAGATATATACAATGTTTTGTTAACTTATTTTCAGTAACAAAAATAATGAGTGGGGTTAAAGGAACTTTATGTACACTCTGTATGCAAATGTTAACGTTGTACGGCATTCGGATTCCGAACCTTAAATCATAAAGTTAATGCAGCATTATTTATACAGCTAATATATTGTGCTAAGCTAACGAATACAAGAGACAAGCAAACACGAAAAAGATACCCTGTTTTACTGTATAAATTTAACCTGTGCTGTCTGGCACGATACTTACAAGCTTGCCTGGTGCTGTAGTTGTGTATATCCATATTTTGGACATGATCACACTTGAATTTAAAAAAAATACAGCACTTCATATATGTAAATACATGAAAGTGTAAGTACTCCATAATTCTTGAAATAGTTTTTACAACTTTGTCTTTTATGTAGCCCTGCAATAAGCCTTATGGCTATTTTTTGCAAGACAAACACTCTTTTCATGTTCTGAACTGATGAGTTTCCCCAAAGAAGAACTCCATAGTTCAAATAATGATACACTAGCCCATAACAGGCTGTTAAAAGTATCGATCTACCACAGTATGGCTTCAAACTTCTCAGTACTAATACATCTGAGCTAATTTTTGCACTGATACTGCTAATGTGGTCATTCCAGTTCAACTTGTCATCAATTAGAAGACCCAAAAAGGTTATTGATTGCACTTCTTCAAGTATACTATCACCTAGCATGACACTTGGTGTCAGATTTGAGCTATGCTTTCTACTGAAGTTTATGTACTTAGTTTTACATGGATTGTTTGTTAAATAGTTTTCAGCAAAATACTGTCCAGTGACTTTGATTTGTACAAAAGCCTTCTGCTCCAATTGTTGAACAGAATCTGCTTGACAATATAGTGTTGTATCATCAGCAAATTGAATTGCCCTATCCCCGTATACTGATGATGGCAAATCATTAATATAGAGTAAAAATAACACTGGGCCGAGAACTGATCCTTGCGGGACTGCTTGTCTCAGCTCAGTCTATTTGGACAGCCTTCCTGCAACATTAACACGCTGTGTTCTATTAGAGAGATGTGTATAGTAATGGAATCCCCTAATACCAATATTTTCGCATTTTTTAAATAAAAAATTCAAATCAACACAATCAAAAGCTTTAGAAAGGTCCAGGAAAATACTCATAACTTCCCTCTTCTTTTGAAGACCTTCCAATAAGAAGTCCATTAACTTGACTACTGCATCGATTGTGGACTTTCCTTTTTGAAAGCCATATTGGCTACGACAAAGAATATTAAATTTATCTAAATATTTAAGAAGCTGCATTAGAAAGAGTTTTTCAAAATCT
This sequence comes from Philaenus spumarius, assembly GCA_018207615.1. Classification (NCBI taxonomy): domain Eukaryota; kingdom Metazoa; phylum Arthropoda; class Insecta; order Hemiptera; family Aphrophoridae; genus Philaenus; species Philaenus spumarius. The sequence continues at coordinate 186,226 of JAGFPH010002242.1, forward strand.
TTACTAAATGCCGGGAGCATCGAAATGGCTCTGTAATTATTAATATCATTTCTTTCACCCTTTCATCATTTGTTACGCGTTTCGGGACTTTTACCCCATCTTCAGGCACAATATATGAATTACTCAACCGAGGTCGTCAAACATTAAAATGAATTACACAAAACACTTTGCACATTTAAAGTACGTACGTTTAGGTATCACAGTATGATGAATAGATTAATGACAGTACCATTGGATCCTCGCGATTTTCAAGAGGAGTTGAATACGATCAAATATATCGCCATGAGAAAATGTTACGGAAACTCAATAATCGACCAACTTCTCTCAAAACACAAGGTCAGATCTGAATCGCGTCCCAAAGAGAAAGACAGGTTTAACTCATATTTAAAAAAAAAAACTTTGTAAGATATTATAACGATCGAAGTTGTAAACATAACCCCAAAGTATCATCTACACTTTTGTTAAGTATAATGGTTTTGTTCGAGTATTGCAGATGATGGGTGAAATCAGCTGTTACATTATATGTTACTCACGTACGTACGGATATAGACGTACATTCGCTTTTAATAGGAGTTGATAAGTAGGTTGTACGTTATTTTCCAGAACTTTTATTGACCATTACTTTGAAACGAAGCAAGATACTAAGCTCTAGTTTGCGCCATTCTGTTTCTCTTTTAACAAACTTTCCGATGGTGTATTACATGATCTACCTTTATATTTGAAACTAGCGGACCCAGCAATGCTTCGCTATTGCTTGATTTAATTTAAAGGTTAGTTATTCCATTGCATTACATTGACTTAATTAATTGAATTGCGAACTGGTTTTTCGCCACTTAAGAATATACTACACAAATTTAGATTTGTAGAGTAAACATTTATAGATAGTACAATAAACCTTTTGTTTGCTTTTACCTAATCTAAAAAAACTTTTAGTTGTGAAGAATTAATTGTAAAAATCCTGATTCTACATTAGTCTAATTGGTTGCAAACAAACGTGATTTGGTTCATTGTAGGCCTAACCTAAAATTATGTTGAGATTTTTATCAAAATCAGCTGTTTTATACATAATATGTAACACAACCAATGTTTGAATCGAATTAAAATATAGTAGGCCTAAACATTTTTAGTTGATTTTTGTTTTTATTTGCTTTGAGTTGGTGAATCTAACCTAAAAAAGCCGTTGGGTTTGAAGAATAATAAACTGATTATAAATGCCAATTAAAGTTACCAAGGTAATTAATGCAAACAAACATGACGTGTTGGTAAGCTTTTCTTACGAACAGCCGTTTGTGTGCGCTATGGTCTTGAGTCCATGCAAAAGAGGCTGTTTAGTTTTTTTCCAAATTTGAAACTTTTTCGGGAAACTTTTCAAATTTGTCTTTATATATAAACCTAGTTCGGACTGTTACGAACATTTTAAAACAAAAAATAGCCAAATTGGTCCAGCCGTTCTCACGTGATGCGCTTACAAAGGAACAGCAATTCATTTTTATTATATAGATTGTTAACCCCCCTTACCCCCTCTAAGCCCCCAAAATCAAAGAGGGTCTGATATGTCAAAAAATGAACACAAGATATATACAAAGGTTTGTTAACTTATTTTCAGTAACAAAGATAACGAGAGGAGTTAAAAGGGACTTTATGTACACTCTGTATGCAAACGTTAATTCGGATTCCGAACCTTAAAACATAAAGTTAATGCAGCATTATTTACACAGCTAATATATTGCGCTAAGCTAACGAATACAAGAGATAAGGCTAAAAGATAAGCTGTTTTAAAAAAGCAATTAAGTTACTGGTTCGGAACAGCGGTGTTTTCAATGGTTGCGTTTGGGGAGGGTCTATTTTGTAATTTGTGCTTGGATAAATACGTGAGTTCACAGGTACAGGTGGTTGTTTTACGTTCACAGTTTACATGTAAACCAAAAACAAAAAGTAAAATCATAAAATGAGGTAATTCTTGGAAGTCTGACATGAAATGCATTACAGAGGCGGTAATGTAATCCAGACAAAGTCTTTGGAATAAGTAAGTAGCTTTGATTTCAATCGCGTAAATCTTTTAAGTTAAAATACGAGGATTTGATTCATTGCGTTAACCAATTTTACTTTATTTAAAGAACTATGGTATCCGCCCCTGCTCGCTTCGCTCACCAACCCCGGTGGCGACACGTGGTGAAACCAACGCAAACAGATGATTGTATACTCTGATATTTTCACGGAAATTACGACTGAGTGTTGACTTATACATAGATAATGTATGCCAGAGATTGTAAACTGTGTAATATCATATAGTTTAAGGGGAATCCCTACTGAAAATAGGGGTTTTTTAATAGGCCTTTTTTATTATGAACCATTTTTTTTACATCCGTTAGAACCTAAAAAATTGTTTACACTTAAGGAATTGACAAAAAATTAAATTTTACATACCTTTTTTGAGATTTTTTAGTTTTTTTTTAGGCAAAAAATATGTTTTTTACAATCTCTTATAACTTTTTTACTATTTAACCAACTTGGCCATTTGATATCATGTTTTAAAGTATATAAAAAGCAGTAACTTTTTGGGTATAGTCATATTATTACCACTAAAAGTTTAGTAGTTATGACATTACAAAAAATATAAATATAAAAACAAATTTGTGATTTAGACATTTTAAAAAAATACTTATGTTTTGTCCTAGAGGAATAAAAATACCCCAAAAGTTGCATTATAAGCTACTAAAGATGTGGTAGAAATACCATCACTGTAGCTTTAGCAGTTAAAAAGTTATAAGAACTTTTGTGTAAAAAATATCAAAATTGAAAAGTTGCGAGAAATCGCGTTTAAAGATTCCATTAGTTATTTTAGCAGCCACAGAGGGGAATAACTTGCGCAACCAGTATTTGTAGTCAAGTTATGTTTTACTTACATATTGGAGGCATTGAAAGCCTAATAATAAACATAGTTGTCCTTCTTTGCAATTACTTTAAAAAAATAAAAAATCATATTAGTCCAAATAGCAAATAGCATAAAGAAGTTCAACTCGACCAAAAGTAGGTGCACGCATTACTTTGAATACATTTTTCACACTGATATAAAGAACTTTTGTGGTACATGTTATGTTTTTCTTAAACCTTATAAACTATAAAATCAGGAAAAAAGAAAACAAATTTTGGTTTTTGTTTTGGATAATGGTCATTTTTCAGTAGGGAATCCTTAACTAGGGGCCTCCACCCTATGCTCGCCTCAAACATGTTTTACAATCAAAACTATTTTTATAAAAATTGTGTTGTATTTTTATTTTTGGAAAAATTTAGTTGTTTGTCTATACTAATATTATAAAGGGGATAAACATTTTTTGTTTTTATGTAAGGGGTAATCTCTGAAACTACTGAACCGATCGAAAAAATAGTTTTATTAACAAAAAGCTTCACTATCTCTGAGTAACATAGACTATAATTCATTTTGATAAAAACATTTTTTATTTCAATATTTGTAAATTTAGTTGGAAAAAATTATTTGCACAAAATTCTTTGATAGACTGATCAAAACATATTTCGTGAATGTATTTTACATAAATTACCATAGCGACCAATTTAATAAAATAACAGATAAAACAGCTGTTTGCTCTAATATTCCAATTAACACCAGACTTCTAACTTTTAGGTTAGGTTTTTATTAAAGTGTAGACTTGA
>JAGFPH010002242.1:199093-210673 GCA_018207615.1 Philaenus spumarius
GTAAAATACCACAAAAGTACCCGGTTCAAAGCCATGTGGCGGATTCCTGCGTGGGGTTGGCGTGCGAAGAACGCATTGCTTTGTGTGTTGGAGATACTCCCAATATTCGGAATGGCATGCAAAGCACGCAATGCTTTGAGTGTTGAAGATACTCCAAATACGGGGGTTGGCGTGCAAAGCACGCTATGTTTTGTACATTGAAGATACTCCCAATATACGGAATGGCGTGCGAACCATTTTGCAGCTATTCAGCACCGTCGTGAATAGACCTATTTCCCAAACTGTTGAAACCCTTTAAACTTAATTTTGGAAATTTGCTCAATTCACGTCAGCGTGTGGTCGAATTATTTAAATAGATATTCCTAAAATATTTTTCTCTATCTAGAAATTAGAATTTCGTTTTCACGAGTGAGCTTTGCCTTGGCTTTAGGTTGTAGAGAAACAAATTATTCTGAATACGTCACAATGACATCTTAATTAAAATGTTGTATGCAATGACAATAATAGTCGTTACCACATTGCTATGCAAACACTGCATCACGGAGACTGGCTGTCAGCTGTGCGGATTAGTTTGTTAAATATGTCCCGTGTAAATAAGATCCCGTGGAAAATCACCACAGATTAGTTTGATACGCTGAGAAAAACATATTACTTCAAAATATTTAGTTTAATGTGTTATACAAGTAAGTAATGTAGGATATACGACTTGTTGTAAGGTCAGAAGTGTTCAAAAATTGTTTTAAAGATCCTTTGTTTACTTATATTTGGCAAATAGAACTGAACTAGTGGCTTGTATGGGCAATAGCCGCTATATATAGGCTATATTTCTAGAATAAATACCTCTTCGTTATGGCCTACCTTTGCGAGGTGGTCTTACAGCGTTATTCATTACAGTAAAAAATAGCAAGTACAGTAGAAATAATTTTATAATGTGTTTAATCATACAGCCTAAGCTTTGAATTTAATTCTCACTTTGAAACAAAAACACAGCTACAATAACAAAACACAACACAAAACTGCACATTCAGGTGTTGTTATGACAGCTGAATTTTCCAATTTATATACAATCACCTGTTTTTAACACAAAAATCACTTAATTTACACCTACATATTCCCATGCTATTTAAATGGGAATTATTAGATAAAATCGCCTGTTTTTAACACTAAAATCGCCTGATTTACACCTACATATTCCCATGGTATTTAAATGGTAATTATTTTATTACGTAACAAATTTTCGTGACACAATTAACGAAAATGAATAAATTTCCCCCAAAACTTCATTGCCAGACCTCTAAAATGAGACCTCTCCCAGCTTTCTACGACCTACCGTTCGCTCACAATTTCATTTGCAAATTTGGGCTTACGGAATTAGATATATAGATTGGAGCACGCTGTTCCATTATTCAAAATTCTTAACATTTCACCCCTTTACAAGTCTATATACAGTGTGACCAAAAAGTTTCACCCCCACCCGTTAAGACCTCTAGTCTTCTTCATTTATCAAGTCCTTTAAAATGAGGTATCACTTGATGGGGGTTTGCATTTGAGATTTTTGAATTACCCTATCAACCCCTCCCCCCCCATTTTGGGGTAAGGGGTGAAATGGTCGGTTACACCAAAATTCATCTCACTTTGTTATATAAAGATACCCCGAAGCTCATTTATTTATTTCTACTTGTTGCAAAATTGAGAGTGAGGGGACTTTTGGACACCCGGTTTAAAGTACAGTATTAAGGGTCTGATCCAGTAAAAATAAAATGGATTTTTATCCCATAAGAGCAATGTTAAATTTCAAACCATTTATTTTGTTTACTTTTTATCATAAAATTGTTTGCAAGGTCTCATTTTAAGCACAGTCACAATACGCATCCGTCTTGCAATTTAATTTTTTTTTTAAATTTGTTACGTAATTGACATTTTGTAAGTACAAAGTTGGAATTTTTTTCCTAACGCAATAAAAAAAAAATAATGAAAAATAATTTGCAAGAGGGATCAGAAATTTTATAAAGAATATTCAGTTTTTTTTTCAACACTCAATTACAAAAGATAGACTTATAAAATGGTTTGAAATGAGGCAATGTCAGCGCAAGAAATTGCACTGTTTAGATAGGGATATAGTGAGAGGCGTTAGCGTTTCCTGTTGATTTCTCGTTTACTGGAGCAGACCCTTAAGAGTATTATTCAATAGAAGCGGAGGGATTTATACCACAGGGGCTAGAAGGAGGGCTTTACGGAGAAATTTAAAAATAGTTTTTCCTAAACCAGATTTAACTGTTTTTAAGAATTTTGTATGTATGTCTTGCTCAAATTTTTTTTAATTTAATGCCTCTACAAATTAAACTTTTTAGAAATTAAAGCGATTCAGCCGCGTGGTCGAATTATTTCAAAATTATATTAGTTCAGCAGTTTTTGTCTTCTATCCGTTTTTGTGCATCAATTTGTTGTCTATTTCACCCATTATTTCAAATTAAGAAATAGTGTGTGCAAACCTCCATAAAGTCAAACGCAAACGCCTTTTTTGATTAAGCATTCAAACGTCCAACTTAAACACCCATTGGCGCAGCTGGTTTGCCGCCCTCGGTGAGTGGGTTTAAGTGCAAGCTACAGCTCATAGAAGCCCACATGGACATACTACACAAAAAACAGAAGGGCGGAGTCATGGATGCATTAGAGGAGTTTCAAATTTACAAACACACTAAGAGCTCAAAGGTTAAATTAAATGAAAAACTCAAATTTAGCTGAAACAGCATGTATGATTTACTTGGAAGAGCAACGCCAGAGATGGTGTAGATTACGCAGAGTAAACGATTGATCAAGGGACCAATCGCTAAGCTTACCTAATCGAGTTAAACCGACCACAGGTCGGCCGTAGGTCTCATTACTGGACATGGTCAGTTCAGGAAACATCCAACAACAGTGGGAATCCTTGAAGGCGACCAACGCTGTCGGCTTTGTGATCAGACCGAAGAGTCAGCAAGACACGTCATATTTGATTGCGGGATCCTGGAGCGTAGAAGGAGGGGGCTCTTTGGAATTCAGCAACCAGGGGACGAAGAAGACACGTACTTGGTGGAGAAAATCCTTAAATAAATAAACACAGGGGGCACAATAAACTAAAGGTTGACGTGTAGGAGGAAAAATCCACCCCAAAAAAATCTAATCTAATCTGCTTAATCAGGTAACTCAAGCATCGCCAACATGCAGATACTAGTACATGCACAAATCTTGATAAGACATTAGATTGCAATAAGGTCATGTAGTAGAACAGCTGGCACAACGTGTGGCTACTTGAAAAACAATTATATAGTCAAATAATTCGACCACGCAGCTGAACCGCTGACGTGAGTTGAGCAAATTTCCAAAATTAAGTTTATAGGCCTATGTTTTAGGGTTTCAACCAACAATTCGGGGAATAGGTCTATTCACGACGGTGCCAAATAGCTGCAAAATGCTTCGCACGCCATTCCGCATATTGGGAGTGTTTTCAATACACAAAGCATTGCGTACTTGGCACGCCATTCCGCATATTGGGAGTATTTTCAATACACAAAGCATTGCGTGCTTCGCACGCCAAGCCCTGTATCGGGAGTATCTTCAATACGCAGTGTATTGCGTGCTTCGCACGCCAACCCCAAGGTTAAATCCACCACATGACTTTGAACCGAGTACTTTTATGGTATTTTACGTTTTTATCGATTTTGGTTGAACCAAGCGAGCTATAAGGTCGTGCAAAAAACACAACGTGCAGAACAACAGCCTACATTTATATTTTTAGAAAAAACTCTAAAAATAAATCATTCTCGAAGGAAAATCTCAAAAAAAATAGTTACTTCCGATTAAAAAACATGCTTCCGGTTGTTGGATATTTTTGGCTAACGTTATCGTCCGAGCGACGTAGACAACCAACATGTGTACCAAATTTGGACCATATCGGGCCTAAAATGCGGCCGCTAGAGTGCGAACACATATATACATATATATATATATATGATTTTTAATGACATTCCAAATGTGTTCTGGTGACCATGATCGGCCATTTGCTACCATTTGGTCTTGGGTCTTACCATAAGGGCCACTGCAATAGCTCATTTTTCTTATGGAAATTCGCTAATAATTCGATCACGCAGCTGAACCGCTGACGTGAGTTGGTCGAATTTCCAAAATTACGTTTATACGTTTTAGGGTTTCAACCATTGGAGAAATTGTCGACTCACGAAAGCGCTGAATATATTCTTGGAAGTTGTTTGCACCTCAGCCTCCAGCCCCGGCTACATGCTACTCGTATACTGGCCTAGTATTGCAGACTGCTTTGCTTCGCTCGCATGCGCACTAAGACCAGAATGTTATGCGTGAATGACATGTATATGTATGTGTTCCTCGAACATGTCCACAAAAAATTAAACAATTAAATGTTGACCACTATAATATTCTTTGTTTGGTTATTATTTAAATAAACGGTACCAGGAACTGGCACTTACTTTCTCACAAACATATTTAAGTTATTAAACAGATTCACTGTGACTTCATAATTGTAGGTGGGGTAGGAGAGGCGATTTATTAAAGTGGAGATTAACTAATAAATATGATTGTTATTAGCTAGAGACAAAACTATTCTAACGATTTTAAAAAAAAAAAATGCACCAAACATGTCAATTAGGCCCGTATAGATGCACGAAAAAAGGTTTTGACAATTTTTGAAAAAACCCTCTAAAAATCAGTTATTATTATTACCTAAACAAGAATTTTTAGAGAGATGCTGTTTTTTACATATGGTAGAGCACATTAAGGGCTACAAATAAGCCAAATTTTATGAAAATCGTTAGAGCCGTTTTTGAGAAATTTAGATTTTTCTCGTTTTTTTGCCATTTTTGGGGGGATAAAACCCCTTAAAAATTTTAAATTTGAAAAAATGCTTGGAGATATTCCAGAACTACATCTGCATACCAAATTTCATCAAAATCAGACCGTTGGTATGGTCTCCAGCTCTGTACACATCCTAACAGACACACGGACAGACATCACCAAAAAACCAATTTTGGGTTCAGAGAGCACCAAAACAAATAATTCCACTAAAAATATTTGTGGGTTCAGGGATCACCAACACAGATAATTCCACTAAACAATTTTTTGGGGTTCAAGTAGCACCCAAACAGATAATTCCCCTAAAAATTCAAATTAGAAAATTTGGACGAAAACAATACTTTCTCCATATTCTACGTATGGGGAGGGGGGAAAGTAAAAATGATGATTGTTGAATTCTGTCGGTGAATATTTCAACGTTCATCATCATTTATGTGCTAAAATTAATACACGAAGTTTCGGAAAGTCATTGAATGTACAGAAGCATAACCTTCCATAGGCCTAGACCTCTAAGCTAATTGAAGCTGTAGTTTCAGACACTGCAAACAAACCTTTAAAATACATAAATTTGTGTATGCAACTATATTATGTTGTATCCACTAATGTAGAAGGTTATTTGAACCCTCGACACTCACAAACGCTCAAGTGCTCCCTACAGGAAACCGGATGTAAAGTATAGCAATAAAAACTCCCCGAGGACGCAGCAAAACTCAATCCAGGCAAGTAGTAAACGCAATTAAGTTTTACCGAGTTTAGTTTCTGTTTATGCTGTGGGATTCTCTTATACACCTCACACGTATACTGTCTATACTAATATTATACAGTAAAATTCGTGTGTTTGTATGTAGGAGGTAATCTCTGGAACTACTGAACCGATTGAAAAAATAATTTTACCAATATAAAGCTTCACTGTCCCTGAGTAATATAGGCTATAATCCATTTTATTTTTGAAATATTTAATCATCGTTTATATACGTTTTAATACCTAATTACTAATGTAATCTATACTAACATTAAAAAGAGGTAAAATTTGTTTGTTTGTATATGTAGGAGGTAATCTCTGGAACTTCTGAACCGATTGAAAAAATAGTTTTACTAATAAAAATCTACACTATCCCAGAGTAACATAAATTCATTTTCATAAAAACATTTTTTACTTTAATATTTGTAAATTTAGTCGGAAAAATTTCTTAGGTTAGGCCTAGACTGGATGAACCAACAAAAATTTCTTGAATTTATTTACAATCATTACCAACCAATGGAATAGAACTGCTTTTAACCTTTATTACAACTGCTGTTATAAAATATGCGAAATAATTTGATTTGAACATTTAACATTATTTACCATCTTAGCTTTGGGGTTATTATTAATCTTACACCTTTATTATAAAGAAAACATAACATGATTACGTGTGTAGAAGGTTATAACGGGGTTGGCGTGCGGAGCACGCAGGGGTTTCCCTTAGTGTTTCATAAATAGGATTGCAACGAGTGCTCATCACAGCAAACAATTGTTTTTAAAAAGTATATTTTTAAATTGTGTGTTTTATGTGTATCTAATTAATCTGCCTGTAATTTTTCACGGGGCTTACTAGTTTGAAATATTTTCCATAAACAAGTTTATTAACCCTTTGTTACCCGACGGTACTTTTAAGTACCACAGAATTCAGCTGTCTTTATAAAAGGTAACAGTGGCTTTATCTACAAGTTGAGGCCTGGAGGTATTTTAGAGTACCATTGCAGTTCTGTAAAACATCAGGTCTACACCTAGTTTCAACAAATGCCACCAGAAAGCAGGACTTGCTTGGCTAGTACTTGCTTTCAATTGGCAATTTATTTGGTGTGATTTCCCCAATTTTTTAAAACGTGTTCTAGTCTTTCATTTGGCAGTATTTTTTATTAAAAGGGTAGCATATTGCTTTAAATTAATTACTTAACTTAATAAGAACTGATCTAAGTTATTATAAACCTCTCACACATACAAATTATACAGATTCAAACTTAAGAGCAACCAAGCAAACTTCCAATAACCACTCCTAGATGGTGCTGATAAACTATCTTTTACTTTACTTTTACTTTACACGTAATATTTATACCGATAGTAAAGTAACTGAAGTTTTGTTAATTTGACAGTTTTCTTTAATCAAGCCGTAGCCTAGTGGGTAACGTTGCGTCTTCCTGATCAGAAGATGCTGGGTTCGAATCTAGGCTAGGGAGACCAAGATATCTAATCATATCTGTGGTTTGAGGGTAGGAGGGCTGAAGTAAAGCAAACGATGGTTGCCTCGCTTCCAAACTGATGGGATATGACTAGATATCTGGTCTCTGGCTGGGGCTGTTTTGCATAATTTTACTAAGGTATTTATATATGTATGTATATATATATTTACTAAAAAAACCAGTAAAAAAAAATTTTTTAAATGTTTTTTACTATACAACCTTAGTTAATCACAAATATAAAGAAATATATAGTTTTTTCAAATTGCATCACTTCTTGGTCCTCAAAGGGTTAAACAACAAATAATGTAGTAATTTTTTGTTGAATTTAATTTCCGCTCGTACGCTTCATTTCATACATGTAATGTTGACATTTAAAGTGAAGTAGGATATTAAATGAGAACATAATATTTTATTTTATTTGCTAATTGATACATGATCCAAAATAGTTATACGTTAAACAATTTCAACAGTTTTCATGTTTAAAGTAGACGACGGTCGACATTGCAGCTAATTAAAACTTTATTGCCGGGGACAAAGTTGTGATTGTAATTTGTGTTGGAACTCGGCGCATTTGATTTAAAGGGTAAGAGATTTCAACCCCGAAGAAAAGGAAGCCTGCCACGAACAGAAAATACAATATTTCGTCTCTCAATTTAAGTTTCGCGTGTCGTCTGGCAATATTACGACGAGTGAGAGTTTGTCAAGAAAGTCTTTGTGTCTGTACAGACTATAACTATTTCACTATTATTAGTTTTACGACAAAGTTCAGACTGAAATTAAACTGGGAATAGAGAAAATTAAATTTATCTCAGACAGAAACCTTTAATAAGAGCTATTGGTAAATTACTTTGTCTTTGAACGAAACTTTGAATTTCGCCCTTTTATTGAATTCAAATATTCAAATATTCCTGGCTGGCCAGTTGACAGGACATAAAGCGTACGTTATGTGCGTATGTAATGTGTGTTTGTATATATGTGTGTGTTTTGTAGTGTTTTTATGTTAATAACGAAGCAGTAGCGGATATGCCCTGATGATGCTGACTAATTAAAGCAGCGAAACCGGTTGGAGAAAAGAACCGGTGTGTATGAGACGACGTAAGTAACATATTTATAAATAAATATACTCATACGATAAAAATGCTAATAAAGAAGCTAATATATATACATACGAGTATATTTACATATGATTTTTAATGACACCCCAAAACGTAATGGGACCATGATCGGTGCTCATTTGCTACTCCCGACCTTGAGCCTTACCATAAGGGCCACTGCAACAGCTCATTTTTCCTATGGAAATTCCCTAAAGAAACTGGTTCAAATCCACGGGGGAGGGGGGGGGGATTACCGGGAGAGCAGCTTCTGAACCAAGGCCGACGGACACGCGAAGTGCAGTCAATAATCAGAGGCGAGGCTGGGTGTAAATAAAATCTACTAATATATTTCGTACGCGTAGACAGTTATTCATAGACTTCTTGAGTAGACAAATTTCTAAATAGTCGGTTTAAACCCTAAAACATAACTAACCTAATTAACGAAAATCAAATCGTGTTCATATAGGTCAAAGCTAGCTAACCCCTCTGATATACTTTAATAATAATAATAATTTTATTTCCAGATCTTGTATTGCAATTCTCCTTACTTTCTTGGAAATTATACCAACTACCGCAACCAGTTTTAGGTAATTGGTATGTAATAAAAAACAAAAAACAAAACAAAAACATATAAATGTACAAAACAAATTAGTCAGTTCTCCAATAACAACCAATTACTTCGGTGCCACTGCAGCTGTGTGTGATTCGCTGTATCACTACTTCCAACAAAAACACAATACTAGTAATAAAATTAACATTTTGACATAAACTAAAATAAGAATAAAATTTTACAAGGTAAAGACAAAAATACAGATGAAGTGCCTCGCATATATGAAAAGAAGACCAACGGCAGAATCCTCTTCAACCCCACAAAAGCATCAACAAAGAGATCCGTTCCGTTCCTCCTCATCATTCGTACACTCTAAGTAAATCTTCAATGACACTGAACGTAAACAGCCAATCTTTCACTTTCCTCAGAAAATTATACAATTTACTAATTGGCTTCAGCTGACGCGGAAGGTGGTTAAATACCGACAAACAGAAAAGAACTTCGGAACCAGGTCTTATTAGTTTTAGGTCTTCTGACAAAACCTAGTGCTTGGCATCTAGTCCTGTAATATTGCTCGGTTGCATTATTACCACTTCTTTTACAAAAAGTTCTTAGAACCTTATACACAAAAAGATGTCTTAGGGTGAGTATTTTATGTCTGGTAAAGATGAAGAGAACCTGTCACTAAATGAAACAATTCGGATAAAATATTTTTGGTTTGAAATTAGTGGCTTTAAAGTACTTTATTACAATGAAAACTTCCGAAACAGTCGCTAGCACCGAAAACTCCTACTTAGGCCCCAACAACTTCACACCATTATGACCTACTGATCACAACCTTTAAGCTACTTCCCGTCAGATTTGTCTGTCCCTTTACGTCCAAGACCTTCCCCGCTATAACAGAAGTGACTTACCCAAGAGCACAGGCATCCACGTATGCCTACCATCTAAAAGCGCATACTCCCGCAGGATATGCTCTGCAAAACTGGCATTCGGGATCTCAATTTAAACCTCATGTTCTGTTTATGTTTTCGGAACAAGATGCTGTATTTTCATGAAATCAAATGTCTTTACAAATCCTTTAAAAGGTACCAGTAATTTTTAATCTATATAAAAGCGAAATACCACTCACTCACTCACTCACTCAATCACTGACTCACTCATCACGATTTCTCAAAAACTACCGAACAGATTGAAATGAAATTTGGTATGTAGCTTCCTCTAGGGAAATAGGTGCTCACTAAGAAAAGGTTTGAAAAATTCGAAATTTTAGGGGGTGTTTGGGGGGATCAAAGTTATTAAAAAACGATTTCTCAAAAACTAACGAACGGATTGGAATGAAATTTGGTATGTAGCTTCCTCTAGGGATATACATAAGTGTTCACTAAAAAAAGTTTTAAAAAATTAGAAATTTGAGGGGGGTTTGGGCTGTAAAAATTACTAAATCACGATTTCTCCAAAATTACCGAACAGATTGGAATAAAATTTGGTATGTAGCTTCCTCTAGGGCCATAGGCGCTCGCTAAGATAGGGTTTCAAACAATTCGAAATATTAGGGGGACCTTGGGGGGATCAAAGTTATTAAATCACGATTTCTTCAAAACTACCCAACGGATTAGAATTCAATTTGGTATGTAGCTTCCTTTAGGGCCACAGGTGCTCACTAAGAAAGGGTATGAAAAATTTCGAAATTTTAGGAGGGGTTTGGGGGATCAAAATCACTAAAATCATAATTTCAGATCGTTTATTATTATGACAATAGTGCTTTTATTATTTAAGATCTATATATATACTAGCTGACACGTACGGCGTTGCAAGTGGTGGTTAGTATTTTCAGTCTTTTTAACGTAATTGTAATCTTTTGAAGTGTTCAGTTAGTGAGTGGTATTTGGCTTTTATATATATAGATCTTAAATAATAAAAGCACTATTGTCATAATAATAAAAGATCTGAAATTATGATTTTAGTAATTTTGATCCCCCCAAACCCCTCCTAAAATTTCGAAATTTTTCATACCCTTTCTTAGAGAGCGCCTAAGGCCCTAAAGGAAGCTACATACCAAATTTCATTCCAATCCGTTCGGGCGTAATTTGAGGATAATCAAAAACGCATTGAAAACGCATTGAAAAATGCAAAAACGCCTATTTCTGGCATAATTTTGGGAGAATCTCAAACATTTTTTAACAGACTACTTTTAGGCCTTAAACGAACCTAAGTACCAAATTTCAACATTTTCTGCCAATTAGTTCTCGAAAAAGCTGAGAAAACGCAAAAAATCGCTAGAAAAACGCGAATATTGGGCGTATCTTTGGGATGTTTTCAAAATCCGTTCTTAGTGCGCGTCTAAAGGTCCAACTGAACATGCATGCCAAATTTGAACTCATTTGGTTCAGTAGATTTTTAATTCTGCTGATGAATGAATCAGTGCCATTTCGCTTTTATATAGATAGATAAGCCCAATACCACTCACTGACTGAACACTTAAAAAGAATACAATTACGTTAAAAAGACTGAAAATTCCAACCCCCACGGTCAACGAAGTACGGGTCTGCTAGTAGTAATATATTTACAAAAACGAAACAGACAAAAATGCCCTAAGTTTGTATTTTAGTACATTTCAAAAGGAATTATTTCAACGTACACCGAACACTTCACTGTGTACTTGTCAACTAAATTTGGAATGGCGTTGTTTGAGACTAATGGCAATGTAATTAATAGTTTAGAGAGCTCCTACTTATTGGTTTAGTTTTGTAATCAATTTAAAACTTTGTCTGTCTGCAGTTGTCAGTGGTCACGTGACCCACATTACGCGGGTACTGCTATACACTCATGTTCAATATAACACAAGTAATT
>JAGFPH010002243.1:0-31728 GCA_018207615.1 Philaenus spumarius
TCCCAGACTGGTGACCATTTCCAATCGATTTCTTGTGGGCAAAAGCCCTATATAAAATCAAAAAATCAAAAATCCCTAGACGGAGATTCCAGATCCATTTAGCAGACAGACAATTATCTCTTGCTTTAGAAGATAAGATATGTTGTGTGGGCTTATTTAGGGTAGTTGAATAATGTGTAATTTTACATGTTTTATGTATATTCATGTGTATCTACAGGTGTATTGAGGTGTTTGTCTGTGTTGTTCGTGTTTTTTGTTTGTTTTGTTGTAGAGTACAAGAAATTGTCAGTGTTTCGTCCAGGATTCCATAACTGGGCTCCAGCACAGGGACAAGGAGTTAATAACTTTCTCTTTTGTGGGTTATGTATTTGTTAATCCCTCCTCAGCAGTATCTATTTTGTTTAAGTATTAATTTAATTTAGTTTTTTTTACAGGTTTTTCATGATTTTTTTTTAGTTTATCTTGTTCATCTACATATTTGTTTTTGAGTATTGTAAGAGGACAAGGATGGATTAATAAAAACAAATTTGATCTTTGATTTGTTTAAGTTCAAATACAATTTAATACATGACTTTTCAAAAGCCATCTCACTTCGGTATGACGAAACATGTTATTGTGGGAAGTTGCATCTCTTCACATATTTTTTGCAAATATAATCAACAATTTAATTATTTCTTCTAATTAGGGATGGGTCGGTTCCCGATACCGGTTCTCGGTTCCACCGGTTCTACGCGGAATCGGAACTGAGAACCGATGAGCTAAAAAGTCGGTTCTAGAACCGGACCCGATTGATGTCGAATATTGACGTGAATTCGGCAATTGAAACGACCCCTTCATAGTGGTACAAAACAAAAGAGAAAAAAGAATATTCACACATTTTCGGTTATTATAAAACTAAACTGTTCGCATTAGTTTATCTGAACGCGACATACATTGCAATTTAGCTCGATCGTGTGGCGATGGTGGACGTGAATGCCGGTTTGATGCACACTTATTTCATCAGATAATGTAGCCTTTGTAAATTAATATTTATGCCTAAATAATTACTTTTTTACTATCAGTGATTATAATAATCAATAAATCCCTTTATTATTCATAAAAGTTTTAAAAAATTAATAAATGATTAAAATAATTACGCAAGAAAAAGTGCCAAATAACAAACAGCTTTATGTTACACTGTTACAGCCTATATCAATATGTATCACTTGGCGAGCAGACATATCATCATTTTTCTTGACTCTCTGAGATAAGGCTATATGAAAAACGCGTAAGAGTTTCAGTAACGAAATAGCAGAATGTGTTGCAATTTAAAATAAAACAAGTTTTTAATTATTCGGAATCCGATTCGGTATAATATTTTTTACGACCGACTAGGATTGCGTTATTGCTCGGAATATTATAGGTTTTGTTTCTGGACGTTCAATTCGGATGAGTTCAGAAATAATCGGAACTTCAATCATCGAAAATTTGATTCGACGGCGTCAGTTTAGTCCCGCCGAAGTATGAACAACTTGTTAGAACAAAGTAATATCAAGTTAATATCGCTGTGTGTAAATACGTACCGTATTCAGTTTTAGTGCGGTGTTTTATTAATTTAGTTTTAGTTATCGCATTAGTTAATAGTTAATACAGAAGAGCGTCGATTTTCCAAACAAATTGGGACCGAGGGACTTCTGATAACCAATTTGTTCGGGTAATTAAATTCACTGTGTACTCACTAACGACTGACAGCAGCGGGCGGCCATGCGCTCGGCTGGCTCAACAGCGGCCGCTGTTCGGTTGAGCGCACAAACTCCCTGAAGTTTACAACTCAGCTGATTATGCGAGTAAAAAACTTTAAATTCGGAATTACGTGCAGTACTGTAATGTACTTATTTATTTGTACATTTCCGTTTTTAGATAATCGACGCTCTACTGTAGTAACATATTAATTTGATTAAGTTTAGTTAGTTGAGGATATGTGGAAACTTAACCGAAGTAGGCTAGTCTTTTCAGCAATGGCATCTAAAGTGTGGCAATATTTTATAATAGACGTTGTGAGTGATGGACTTTTTGTTGTCTGTAATTTAACTTAGCTGAATACTTTTATTTAATTATCTGTACATAACATACTTAATCATTTCAGTATTCAAATTAAATTCCTTGAATAATAAATTTCCCAGAACCGATTTGATTCTAAAACCGGGAACCGAGAACCGATTTGACTCTAGAACCGAGAACCGAAAAAAAAAATGGAACCGACCCATCCCTACTTCTAATACTATTTTTAATTCAAGGCCTATTGTCTTTGCTACCAATGATTCACAATGAATGAAGCAGTGAGTTGTTACAATTTTTTTATTTCCTTTATAGCGTAAATCCTTTTATAGTCTCTACCGTTGAAGGGGCCCCATCTTTATAATACATATACGCAAGATTTCCAAGATAGGCTACTTGTATAGAAATATGTATTCATCATTAACAAAAAATCTTTTCCTTCCATAGTTTCAAATTCCTTGCAGCATAACAATTCTTCCTAATCTTCATCAATAAATCGAATGAAGACAAGTAACTGTGCTTTACCACCGAAATCAGTTGACTCACCCAACTGCAAACTAAATAATTATTCTATTTATAACTGATTTTTCTATATCAACCATAGGTCACTTATGTGTTTGCTTATAATGTCATTTGACAAAAGAATATTTTTTATTTACTCTTCTGCTTCAGCACCAAAAATTGTTCTCACAATTGCTGCAAAAGCCGGACAAATCAAGGTTTAAAAATTTCATGGCACACCTTTGAGAACCACTGGTTTAGACAAACAAATTTGTACTCTGAATTTTTATTTACGATCTACTCTAATCCTTTATTTTTCTCAACATCTTTTACTTTCCCTCTCTCAGCCATTTAGCAATACAATTTCTGTTTTTTGTTTTTTTTTTCTTCTACATTGTACCATTGTAGGCTATTATCTTTATCACAAAGCAGTTATAAACTATTTTTGCTTAATAAATAAAAAAAACTTAAAAATTAATAAGTCCTTACACTAGATAGATACAAATAGTGGCACAACTTCTGGGAAATGATTTTTCTCTTATGTATTTCATTACACGACTTAATATACAGAATTTTAAATTTCTGATTGAATCAGAGTTTTCAGACATCTACTCAAACTTCTAATAAATAAGATATCAATGAAATGTACCTGATAGTTTAGCTTTAATAGCGAGGTAGGGAAGTTCTTTAAACTGTGGATGAAGCGGTTTCATGTCCGAGGTAGGAACAACTGATACATCTCCAAAGTCACAAAAATGAACGGAAACCATGTTTAGAGATATAACACTGGTAACATTAGCCCTGAAATTACAACAAAACCTTGTTTTATTTATTAATTGTGAAAAATAGTTACAATGGATTATTTAGGGATGAAAATGTGCTACATCGATATTAATGCACATTTACATCCCAAATAATAATACAGAAATGTTTACATTAACTACATTTGAAGTACTAAACTGTATTATTACCTAAAAATTATTTAGCCCTATCTTCAATTTTAAATATTGGAATAACCTTTTTATCTAACTTTATTGGACTTGATTCAGTAAACAGAAACAAATAAAAGTATTAATTATTTTATATTTTTACTTTGTCTTTGTTTCCAAGCAATATGATCGGCTCACTTTACCAATTACCACAAAACAAGGTCCTGTGCAGTGGCATTTAATGTATAGACATTGTGGATTACAGCACCCCCCCTATTTGCACCACCCTATTTGTCAGTAGCCATTCCCCAGTTTATGAAAAAGATGCAAAAATCCCTGTATGAACTGTGTGCGCGTTTGATTTTGTTATTTTTGGATTTTATCAAGTTTCAGAATACATTTTCTTTTCACACATGTTTGTTTCCATTTACACAGTTTTGAAACAAATGCTAAACATTTTCTGGTGCAGCTCCCCCACTAGTTTTAGCTACGAGCCACCAATGCTCCTGTGCCAACGAAAAAGTAAAATATTTTATGAGTTATTTCTTACTGCTATAACATCTCCGAAAATTTTTGCTACAACATTTCTGCTGTCGTTTGTCGCATATCCGGACAGAACACATTGTAACGTCAACATCACTTAGTGCTGGAAATATCTTCTCACTGCATTATCTTCCATAACATATGCGTGCTTTTACTAGTCAAGTCTCTTAATCTTTCCTAAAGCTTTATTTTGAAATACAAAAAGTAAAACTAGGATAATTTATTAAAGTCAAAGCTTTATTTTATGCACAACATATTTTGTATCTAGCATTTGCTTAGCGCATTTTTTTTTAATGCAACTCAATCTAACCTAAAAATTGTAGATTTCATGTCAGTTTTTAAATGCATTGCAATTTAAATATTTTAAAATATAAAAGTATTTCAAATTTTGCAAGTAGACAGTATAAGTATTTGTAGTTGTAGAATTTTCTTTCATCCATATTTAAATGCCTTCAAACCTAGCTTTTACTGATAATATAAAGACTAAGCTTTTGTTGGATATTTTTGGACAAAATCAAGTACTGTGTCCCATTACCTTACAAAACACATTGTTAAAGGAGGTTGACAAAAAAATTACTATGGAAGATTACTGTTACATAACCTGTAAGAATACTGCCTTCAAGATATGTAGCACATCATATCATGCAAAAGTCATAATAGTAATTTTCAGAAGATAACAAGTAATAATTTTACATAACTTCAAGGAGTTTAAAAATTTCATACAGTAGAGCGTCGATAATCCGAACGTCAATAATCCGAAACGTCAAAAATCCGAACGCATTCCGAGGCAGCCCCTACAAAAAATTCGTTTTCGCAAATTCCAATTCCGTCGTTAAAAATTTCTCAAAAATCTTCATCGTTGTTCAACATTATTATCTCTTCATAAACACTTCTTAAAATACCTGTCTCACATGCCTTCACAGCAGATAAGACTGGCTGTCAGTATGTCACGCTAATAAGCTGCTTTAGCGCTAGCAATAAACAAACAGCGTGTTTGTCTGAGGGTTGACCAAAGTGGTGCGGGGCAATGACCTTGGCTTGTCTATTGTTAGCTGTTATAGTTTTTTAGTACAGAAAAGTTTTTCAATTTTCTTTGTGTAAAGTCCCTTTTTTCATACAAAGAGTTCATTCATTTCTCTTTGTGTAATCATTATTACAGTGTGTCGTACATACAGTAGTGTACTGTACAGTATTTTTTGAATTTTTCGTTTGTACAAAAAATGTACAAGTCAACTTTTATAATTATGTACTGTACTGTAATTGAGAGTTACAAGTGTAATCATGTTGGCCCTACTGTGTACGTGCAGGTTCTTCTAAATCATAATATGTAAGTTAAGTAGTCTTACATACTGTATTGTAATTACATTACTGCTTGTACTGTTTAAACACTTTACTCGATTAAAGGGCATATATTTTAGGCCTAAATGGCATTTTCTTGGTTATTTTCAAAAATCCGAACAAATTGATAATCGGAACCCCCTCGGTCCCAATTAGTTCGGATTTTCGACGCTCTACTGTATAACTTTAAAAACACAATGTACAAATTATATATTGTTTAAATAAAAATTCATAAAATTATTGTATGAGTTATGAAAAGTTTAGAGTAATAAAATGAGTGATAAAATAATACATTAATAACGTAATACCTAATTCAATAAGTTTAAACTATAACTATGAACCCACATAAAAAACTATATCAAGATTGCTTGGAAACAAGATGCCTTAATTTATGTTATACAAGATGTTTCAAAATTAATATCGGGGTTTCAAGGCTTTGTAGTTTTTATTACATTTAACTTACAATTATAAGTAATACATCAAACGAAGAGCAGTTTTGTTGGTACACCTGTGTGCATGCGCATGCACTGTTTCCTCTGTCTTCCGTTAGAAAGCGCTAGTAGCAAAGATGGCGACCAGTGAACAGAAAGCTTTTTGTGTTTTACAGTTTGCAATGACAGAATCTGTAGTTACAGTGCAACGTGTGTTCAGTATTAAGTTTAATTGTAATCCTCCAAGTGATAATAACATCCGTTGATGGTATCATCAGTTTGAAAACACCGGCTGTCTTTGCAAAGGGAAGAGTACAGGAGGACCAAGAGTGACTGAAGAACATGTTGAACGAGTGAGAGAGTATTTCAAGCGGAGCCCAAATAAATCAGTTCGGAAGGTTTGCCACGAAATAGCAATTCCAGCCACCTCTGTGTGGACAGGTTTAAGGAGACGCTTACAATTACGTCCTTATCGTTTGCAGTTGTTACAATCTCTAAAGCCTACAGACTACGGTTTACGTGCCAACTTTGCAAACGATATGTTCTGACGATGAAGATTTTCTAAATTGTGTCATCTTTAGTGATGAATAGACATTTCACTTAAGTAGATATGTGAACACTCATAATGCGAGCATCTGGGGTCAGCAAATCCTCACGAGAGGGTAGAGTTACATCGAGATTCCCCTAATTTGAATGTTTTTTTAGCCATATCCTGGCAGAAAGTTTATGGGTCTGAAGCAACTGTAACTAAAGTTTCTTATCTTGATGCACTACAACTATGGCTCTTTCCCCTCAATTGTAAGAAGCTGAACAATAAAACTTTATTTGGCAGCAAAATTGTGCGCGGCCTTACAGGTATAACTCGGTACACGATTGGTTAAACGACAATGTAGCCGACTGCTGAATTGGCTGCAAGGGCCTGATGACAGAGCTTGTTTCGCATGGCCTCCACATGATCCCACGATTTTTACCATTGGTGGTTCATATAGGATCATGTGCTGACCTACCCGACCTAAGAAACAGGAGTGAAGCAGTTTTTACTCCAGACACACTAATGAATGCTGCTCACATTGAACATTAGCAGGAAAAACTGTTTGAGTTGCCGTTTCATTTGGTGTATCTATACTAATATTATAAAGAGGTAAAATTTGTTTGTATGTAGGGGGTAATCTCTGGAACTACTGAAGCGATTGACTGATGATCATCACATGTGTTTACATTTATTACCATAGCAACCAATTGAATCAAATAATAGATAAAACAGCTGTTTGCTCCAATATTTCCTTTGAAGCAATTATTTAAATTTCTAACTTTAGGTTAGGTTTTACTTTCTCACTATACTATGGTATAGAGAAAGTATAGTGATCGCAAAAAAAATCGATGTTGAGATTTTTATGGAAATATCCGTTTTGGGACCCCGAGTCCAAAAAAAGTGTTTTTTTTAAATGTCTGTCTGTATGTACATAAAGCTAGAGAAAAAACTATTCAATCGATTTTGAACAAATTCGCACCAATCATGTCAATTAGGCCTGCATAGATGCACGAAAAAATGTTTTGAAAATTTTTGAAAAACAACCCCCTTTTTGGCCAAAACCTTTAAAAAAATCAGTTCTTATTTTTTTATAAAAAAACGGTTCTAACGATTTTGATAAAATTTTGCTTATTTGTAGCCCTTAATGTAATCTACCATATGCAAAAAAACCGCATCTTTCTAAAAATTCTTGTTTAGCTAATAATAGATTTTTGGGGTTTTTTTGGCCTAAAAGAGGGTTGTTTTTCAAAAATTTTCAAAACCTTTTTTCGTGCATCTATACAGGAGTAATTGACATGTTTGGTGCAATTTGTTCAAAATGGATCCAATAGTTTTCTCTCTAGCTAATAATAATAATAATATTTATTAGTTAATCTCCTTATAAGTAGATATCCTTTTTAATGAAGATTAATTTTCTATTATATTTTATAACCTTACACGTGAATACCTTGACCAATTTGCAATTATTACTCACCTGTACCAGTTGCGATCGCTATTATATACAGCGTACAATTGTCCCTCAACGATATCCTCTTTGTTCAACACTGAATTGTCCATAGCGTAATGATCTTGAATTTTCAACATAAGATCATTTAATTCGTCAATATACATAAGAGGTTGAACCTTTAAAATAAAATAAAACTTTGAATTACATGTTTTAAAATGTACAATTATTTATATTATAATATTTTACTAGTTTATTCCAAAAAAACTGACACTAAACTGTAAAATCACTGGGGCTATTTTCAAAAATTAGAATCATAAAAGTACAATTATTACTGGACATCTGCTATTTAGGTAATATGATGTAGGCTATAATCTCTCCGGTAGTCATGTTTAAGAGTTGTGTATTAAACCCTAGGATCCTTTTTACTTTCTCCACCTATACGTAGTATATGGAGAAAGTATTGTTTTCTTCCAGATTTTCGAATTTGAATTTTTAGTGGAAT
Source organism: Philaenus spumarius (assembly GCA_018207615.1). Classification (NCBI taxonomy): domain Eukaryota; kingdom Metazoa; phylum Arthropoda; class Insecta; order Hemiptera; family Aphrophoridae; genus Philaenus; species Philaenus spumarius. The sequence goes on from JAGFPH010002243.1 coordinate 8,261, forward strand.
TATCTGTTTTGGTGCTCCCTGAACCCCAAAAATTGTTTAGTGCAATTACCTGTGTTGGTGCTCCCTGAACCCAAAAATATTTTTAGTGGAATTTTTTGTTTTGGTGCTCCCTGAACTCAAAAAATTGTTTTTTTGGTGATGTCTGTCCGTGTGTCCGTATATCCGTGTGTCTGTAAGGATGAGTACAGAGCTGGAGACCATACCAACGGTCTGATTTTGATGAAATTTGGTATGTAGGTGTAGTTCTGGAATATCTCCAGGCATTTTTTTTTCATTTTTTCAAATTTTTGACTACTGTATTTGTAGTCATTATAAGCAATGTCACACTGTACTTGTACTGTACCTTTATCACCTCAGTTATCCCTAAACACTGTGCTATTATGAACAGCGCGCCGAGTACTGCATAGCTCTTGTCTGCACTGTCCATGTTTTTGGCTAACCGAGGTCCACAATACCTCGGTCAATTGAGGTCCTACTGTACTTCATTTGAGTAAGTACTTCATTGAGGTCCTACTGTACTTCATTTAGGCCTGTTTTGAAGCTAACATTGTTGGTGAAATAAAAAAATATATGTGTAGACTACATGAAGACAAAAAAGCGGGCCATGAAATAAGATAAAGAAAAAACTAAAATGTGATTTGGAACATAAAAAGGGACCATTTGTCAGATTTTTCAAATTTGAGTTACTTTTGTACTCAAAATATTAAAAAATGTGTCAGTGGATTTCTATGGTAGTTAATTTTTTTTAAATATTAGCTGGCACAGCTTATAAGAGATACGCCCTAAATATAAATTTCCAAATTTTTTTTTTTTTTTTTTGGTTTTTAAAGGCGAAAAACCTAGATGGTTATCATCGCCTGGATAACTAAGAGCATTTGTATAATGCTCATACTATCACACACACTGGTATAAAATTAAACTTTTATTTACACACACTACACGATACAATAACAACGATAACAACAATAGTTACATAATAACAACTTGTCACAGGGCTGTAAAGGGCCCTGTTACATAACAATGAATAAATCTCTAATTAAAATAACAAATAATAAATCTAAACATGGTATTTAAGTTTTGTAACTAAATGTATATTATTTTCATATTTTTTCCATTACATTCAACCGATGGAGGAATGCTAACACCATATTAATGGTTTGGGAGTCATCACCCAGCATCCTCTGGATGCAATTTGGTAGGCAAAACCTCTTCCGAACATATTTCAGCTTTTCACAGTCTAAAAGTAGATGTTTAATTGAAAGGAGATTTAAGCAGTAAGGACAAAGCGGCGGATCCCCCCGACGCATCAGAAACCCGTGGGTTAACCCAGAATGGCCAATGCGTAGGCGAGAAACCACCACTTCCTCTCGACGGCTTGGGCGGTTTGACGATATCCATGGCCGAACGGTATCTTTAATTTGGCGGAGTTTATTTCCTTGTACTGCTACCCACTCTTCTTCCCACTGTCTAAACAGGGTTTGTTTTAAAGAGGACATAAAGTCGGACGACATTACTCTACTCACACTAGGCTGTAAGGAAGTGGCTTTCTTAGCAGCTAGGTCTGCTTTAGTGTTTCCTTGTATACCGGCGTGACCCGGAACCCAGCAAAACGACACTCCCACGCCCCGTAGCCAAAGTCTGTGTATGGAGCACAGAATATCTTTGACCAAAGGGTTAGGAGAGTACATATCTTGAATGGACTCAAGTGCACTTCTTGAGTCTGAACATATAAGAAGGTGCACCGGTGTTGCTAGTACAATATTGAGTGCCTTGAGTATTGCAAAAAGTTCTGCTGTGTATACAGAAGAGGAAGATGGTAACCCATAAGTGAAGCTGTTTCCTGACAGAACAAATGCGCATCCGACTCCATTGTCCAGTTTAGAACCATCAGTGAATATAATATGACTTGATGGGTAGAGTTTACATATGGATATGAATTCCTGACAGTAAACAACATCGGGTGTAGTTTGTTTTGGATATCTAGACAGTGAAAGATCAATATGAGGTTGTCTAATTGCCCATGGAGCGACAAAACATGGTATATTTTCATATATAGGAGGTAGTGTTACACCAAGATTGTTGAGGATACGGATAGCTCTGATCCCATAGGGAGCAGTAGATAGTTTGCGAAATTCGTACCGTGCAAATAACGGATTGTTAAAAATAATATCATATGAAGGGTGTAAAGGTTTGGAGCGCATATTACACATATATGATAATTGTAGCTGTTGTCTTCTTCGCGTGAGCGATGGCTCACCCGTTTCAACAAGCAGACTACTAATGGGACTAGAACGAAAAGCTCCGGATGCTAGACGGAGAGCAGTGTTATGAACGGAATCGATCTTTTTAAGAACCGATAACCTAGCTGACGAATAGACTATGGACCCATAGTCAATTCGTGATCGAATAAGAGCTCGGTAAAAACGTAGCATGCAGGTTCTATCGGCTCCCCAATGAGAACCGCTTAAAACCCGTAACATATCCAAGATCTTGATGCAGCGTGATTTTAAATTTGTCACATGCGAGTTCCAAGAGAGTCTATAATCGAATATAAGACCTAGAAATGTGACAGTGTTATCGGAGTGAAGTTGAGTTCCGTTTAGGTATAAAATGGGACTAAAATGTTGTCTGCGACGAGTAAAAGCGATGCATCTAGTTTTAGCAGCGGAAAACTTAAATCCTGTCTGATTTGACCATGTTTGTAATTTGTTGATCGTTAATTGCAATGTTCTTTCTGCGGTTGCTGTGTTTCTGGTTGCAACGTAAATGGCAAAATCATCAACAAAAAGAGAACAGTGGACAGGTAATCGGACATTAGCAGTGATGCTATTAATAGCAACTGCAAATAATGTGACGCTAAGTACGCTGCCTTGAGGGACACCATTCTCTAAATAAAATCGATCTGATAAGGTGGATCCAAGACGCACCCTAAAATATCGATTAGACAGAAAATGTTTAATAAATGCTAGGATTCTCCCATGAATACCCCAAGATTGTAATACGTTTAGAATTCCTCTTCTCCAAGCCGTATCATATGCCTTTTCAAGATCGAAAAACACTGCAACGAGTGTCTGACGAAGAAGAAAGGCATTTTGAATGGCCGACTCTAACAAAACCAGCTGATCGATAGATGATCTTCCCTGTCGGAAACCACACTGTTCTTTACAGATCAGTTGGTTACTTTCAAGGTACCATACAAGTCGCCGATTGACCATCTTCTCCACCAGTTTACATAGAACGCTGGTGAGAGAGATAGGACGATAGCTACTTGGATCAGTTTTGTCTTTCCCTGGTTTTAATAAAGGAATTACTATGGCCTCCAACCAAGAATCAGGAAAGATATGCTCATCCCATATACGATTGTATATTTGGAGAAGAGCTGTTCTACCCGACTCTGGAAGGTGTTTAATCATAGAATATACGATACCATCGGGTCCAGGAGCTGAATCCGAAGCCGACAATAAAGCAGATTCCAATTCATCCATTGTAAATGGGTCATTCAACGGAGAATCCTGTGATATGCCGATAGTGAATGGCATGGCCTCTTGAGCAGCTTTATAAGTGCGAAAAGCATCATAATACACGGCAGTTGAAGAGAACCTAGAAAAGGATGAGCCCAAAATGCTTACAATTTTATGGCTGTCTGTAGTCAATATCCCATCCTGCTGCATCAGTCCCATCAAAGGAGCAGAGGGAACATGGCCACACACAGAACGTAGCTTCTTCCAAACTGTTGATGTGGGAGTCGTTCTGGTTATTGTATTGATATAATGGGTCCAAGAATCTCTCCTGCTCTGCCTGAATACTCTGCGAGCTTTGGCACGCAAGATTTTATAATTTTCTAGATTTTCTCCTGTCGGTATCCGATTAAAAGTTCTTAATGCTTTTCTTCGTAAGCGCAGAGCTTCTTTACATTTGTCATTCCACCAAGGAACTGGTGGACGTTTTGGTCGTGTTGAAGTTTTTGGTATGTTGTGTTCTGCTGCTAAAATAATGGAATCTGTAAACATATCAACTGTTTCATTTATAGAATTGTGTTGATTATTTTCTGGCAATGCGAATTGCATTGTAAAATCATTCCATAAGGCTTTATTTATTATCCATCGAGGTGTTCGGTTGTTCAGAAAAGAGGAGTCGTTGAAAGAAATTTTTATAGGGGCATGGTCGCTGCCATACAAATCTGACATCACTGTCCACTCAAATCTTGTAGCTATCGAAGGACTACAAAATGACAAGTCTACGACCGTCCAACCTCCTGTCGAAGCTGCTAAGTGTGTTAACGATCCATCATTAAGTAAAAATAAATCTAAATCGGATCGTATCCTCTCTATGCGGATACCCCTTGGGTTGCAGGTTGAGGATCCCCACGAATAGTGATGTGCATTGAAATCGCCGAGCAAAAGAATCGGAGCAGGTAATTGATATATTAAATCCATCAAGTCGTTTGATTGGACGGTATAGCTTGGTGGCAGGTATAGGCTGCATATCGTTATTTTTATGGGAACAGTGACTCGAATTGCTACTGCTTGTAATGGTGTATCCAGATTTACGGGAACACCATCCACAGAGTTGTGAGCAAGTATGGCTACGCCACCTCTTGCTCTCTCCTCTGTAACAAAATCCGACCTGAAGACAGAATACCCTCTTAAGTATAAAGAATGGGTATTATGAAGATGTGTCTCCTGGAGACAAACGAATAGGGGCGACGAGTCTCGCACAAGAACTTTCAGATCTTCCATGTGACTCCTAACACCGTTTAAATTCCACTGAACCACATTCATATTTGGGATCGTGGACATAGATAATTAATGATAATATATTTCAACAGTGCATATTATATACTCAGAGAAATATAATAATATACTAATTTAAATAAATAAATATTAGAAGGGACATGGTCCCTTTTCAACCTTTTCCTGTCCTGTATTGACAGGATGGTTTTTAGGTTGTGTTTCCTTGTCCACTTCCATATTTCCCTCACACGTCTTGGAAGATGTTGAGGGTGGAGAAGGGCAAGGATCAGGGATTTTAGAAGGGCTTTTAGGAGGATTTGTAGGGGAACCTCCTTTTTCATTTTCTTTTTTACTACTTTTTGTGTTTTTTATATTTTTACTTTTTATAGCAACAGGTTTCTTTCCTGGAACGGGTCCAGAACTTCTGCCTGTTACTACAGATGGGCAAGTATAGGATTTTTTTAGAAATTGTTTTACCCCAGTTATTGGGGTAATTTTCTTTTTTAATATAGTTTTTTCCCCGAGTTCCAGTTCTCAGATCAAGAGCAGGGATAGATGGTTCTATTTCTGCTTGTGATACCGAAAAACTAGAGGACGGAAGAACGGAATTAGAATCAACTAAAACAGAAGCGGGAGCGGAAGGAGACACTTTTGAGAATAGAGCGACTAGCTGAGCAACTTGATCAGTTAAGATTTTGACTGTCTTAGTCAATTCTCCACAATTTGCGCATGGAGTGTTGCTTTTGTTTGAAACCACTGCAGCAAATGATTTGCCTTCTAGAGCAGGCCTAGAGGTTTTATATATTTTTTTTGCGGCATTAAAAGATATTTTATCCTTAGCCATAATGGTAAGAACTGCTTTTTCTTCTTTAAACTTTTCACAGTTAAAGGACCGTGCAGGATGATCGCCGCCACAGTTGGGACACTTGGCGTCATCATTGCAGCCCTCACTATTATGACCTTTTTTACCGCATTGACCGCACGTTTCTTGCTTTGTGCAAGTAGAACTCACGTGTCCAAACGCTTGACACTTAAAACAACGTCGAGGGTTTGGGACGTAAGCTCTAACAGAAAGACGGTAAAAACCTGCATAGATATACTCTGGCAATGTGGGTGTGCCAAAGGTTAGAATCAAAGAAGCAGTGGCTTTTTTCTCTCCATTTTCATTGCGCATTATGCGAGTGACTTCAAGAACTGACTGGCTAGCTAGTTCGCTCTTTATTTCCTCCAAACTAATGGGGATCAAATCTCTACAGGTAATGACACCTTTTGAATAATTCAAGGATCTATGAGGTTCCACAGATACCTTGACTTTGTCATAGAAGGAAGTCATCTTTAACAGCGACAAACTTTGTTTCTCGCTGTTAGTTTCCACTAAAATGGTGCCATTCTGTAATTTCCTAATGGAAAGAACAGGGCCCGCTGTTCCAGTAATTGCTTTATTGATTACAAAGGGAGATACCTTTGATAGATCTGTATCCTTTTCCGCATTTGAAAAAACTAAAAATTTGGGAGCTGGCAACTCAGATGGTTGAGCAGCCCTCTCCTTTGTCTTTTTAAACAGTTCTTTATTTATAGACCCATCAGACGAATCTGAATGAGGTCTCTTTGTTCCTAAATCTTTTTTGACGGTTTGGTTAACCATGGGTGTGTTTGTCCAGCGCATCGTGTTAGGCGGAATCGGGCGAACTCGGTAAGGGCTTGCCCATCAGATCACATTGCGATCACTTCCGAACCCCCAGTTCCGTGAGGATCCCGAGCACTCTTTTGCCAGTCTGGATGGACATCAGTCTGGAACCCGAAACTACTGTGAGGAAGAATCCGACTTTCTTCCACACCGCGAACACTTCCTGACCAAAAACCGAAGTGGCTGGCCCCAGAACAGAAACCACGCATACGTCTCGGCAGAGCAAGCTCACATCAGCCTTACCAAACCAGAGGTTGTCAAGACTCTGGCAGGTTTAGCACTCCCAACGCGCAATGGCTCTGCACAGTCAAAATTCCTAAAAGAAGGTGAGAGTTGGAATGTTGTATTGTTTTGTGTGTGTGTTTGTGTGATTGGGTGGATGTTTTGTAAGTGTTGAATGTGTTGGGCGTTGTTAGACTCGGGTACCGCGGGGGACGCCAAACCCCTCTTAGTAGGTGCAGCTAGTCTGCACCCCCCGTGCGGGGAAATTTCCAAATTTACTTTGAAATTGTGTCTACACTAAAACTATTATAAACAACAACAAAAAAACATTTATTTAAAGAACTTACAGTAAAATTGCTTGGACTAGCAGCCATAGGAACGTAAATGTCAAAATACTCCTTTGGTGAGCTTGGAATTTGAGGAGGTCGAAGCCCACGAGAAGGTAAACCACTTTCTCCTAAAAATTTAAATAAAAAAGTTTTACATTAAACAAAATACTTGATGTTTATTATTGACAACAGATCTCAACAAAACATTATAATCACGATTTTTAACCACATTTCATTGAAAGAGTTTTTCCCAGGAATTATGGAAAAATTCAGATTAGATTTTGACAAACAAGTGTAGGTCTATGGTTAAATAAGCTCTTATATATTTATATTTTTCCTTAAAACTTGAAGCCAAATATTTATTGTGCAACTGCAAACTAGACTGGACTAGCCTACCTAATTTGATGTTTTTAGGGCAGGAATAGCAAACCATATTTAAAGGTTTCCTTTAACATGTTCAGTGCTACGAGCGCCGATCGGCGTCCGCTCAGTGTTAGGTTATCTATGCGTCAGACGCTGACAGGTGCTTTGTGTAACACTACTTTTAGCGAGAAATTAACAGCTGATAATTTACTTTTGTACTTATATTATTGTGCAATGCTGTCTTTCTTAAAATATATCATTTTTGATCTGAAAAAAGGCTATAACTTTGACTGTAGAGTTCAGTATCTATCATTTGTTGTCTTGTAAAAGAGAAAATAGATGTAATTGTGAGACATTGGGCAGTGTAAGATTTTTAAAATACCTTGGGATTACTTTGGATTGAAGAGTCAGTTGGAAGTACCATGTCAAGGAATTAAACAGCAAATTATTGACAATATTAAAACACAAGTATTACCTAAGACCATTTTGTGATTTAGATTACGAATTATTAAAGATATTTACTTTGCACTTGTTCATTCCAAGTTGAGTTACGGCGTGTTGGTTTGGGGCGGTACATACCCATCCACACTAATGCCCATCATAGTATCTTAAAAACACATTATCAAATAAATGCTCTTTAGATCAAGAACTGACAGCTCTGAGACATTATTCAGACAGTTGGGTGTATTATCTCTTCGTAGAGTTTATGCCAAGACGGTATTAGAGATGGTATTTATAAACAAAGTGGCTATGGTAAAATCTTCAATGGTCTCTTCACGTAGGGAAAAGTTCGGCATTTTACCAAAATCTAGGCTAACTTTTTATCAAAAAACTTACTTGCACCAAAGTTTTTTAATTGCATACCATTAGATAGGCTATAAAAAAAATTCATGAAACCAAAAACATTTTTGAGAAAAATTGAAAATTGGTTGTTAAGGAGTGATAATGTTGAGGACATCTTCGACGGCTTGATATAATTAATTTAATTAAGGAGGAAGGCAATTTTATTTATATAATGGGGAGGAGGATTGCTCTGGGGGTAGAACCGAGTTATAAACAGTTTAAAATCACTTTTTAAGTTACAAGGATAGGTTAGGACAGTCTCTTGCTCTTATTGTTGTTGTAATTTATTGAAGGTAAACCCAAAAGCTGGCTTTGTCAATGGGGTTGCCTAATGTCCTGTTTTTTTGTAATCGGTTGGCATTGTGTAATAAATGTTATATATTTAATTAAATTGTATTGAACAATTAAAACACTTATGTATAGTAGGATATAAGTAGAGATTATGTTATGTATATATTTTATATAAGTGTTTATATGTATATATTTGTATAGCCGATTATATTCTTAAAGGGGAAGTAAAAATGCATTCATTCATTCTTTGGTAGTTTGATGACATTTTAGTGTCATTCGTTTGTCGTTTCAAGAAAGTTCGTAATACTAAAAATGTCATATGAAAATCCATTTTCATATAGAAAACCAAAATATAATGACAATAATGTGGATACAGACAATCTTACAGTAAGTGAAATAGATAAATTATATTTAGATTCAGATAAAGAGTATGTTTCTAGTGTTGAAAACCCGTTTGATGAAGATAGATTATGACCCAGAAGAATTCAATGGCCATAGTGAAATTAGCCTTGGTTGGAAAAAGGTATAATATAAGCCTTTAATTTTAAAAGTAAATAATTTATTTTTGTCCAAAATCCTGATAAACTTGCTAATGCACATTACAACACAAGGTATTCAAACATAGAATTAAATGTACATTCAGTAGACGAACTAAAATTGCGAGGGCACCTATGGACGCCCGCAGTACTCATTGGAAAATACAGAAAAATTGTGCGTCCATATATTTTATATATTTATTGACTATATATAACATACAAGTGTTTTGCATATTTGAAGTAAATTGTAAAAGTTTATTGGAAAATAGCAATGCAGCACCTGGGGAAAGTTTTATAAAACTACTGGTAGCACTGAATGTGTTAAAGTTAGCTACAACAAAATTAAAAAAGCCTTCAGTTACAAAAGATTGCATTTTTATAAACTTAAGTCCCATACAGTTCAAAATTAAAAGGTCAATCAAACTTCAACACATAGAAATATGCATTTTTTCTTCATTAGATTAGTGCCTAATATCAATATTATTTCACTCAAGAGAACCCCATTCCACTATGCTAGTGGTATTATACTTGCACAAATCACTAAACACATGTCTATAACTATTCGGGAATGCCTGGAAACATTCAAATTCTTTACCCGTAAATGCTACTTTTTAGTTACTTTATTACCGACATCCAACATATTCTACCATTTTGTGTTACTAGCAGGCACTCTGTCTGTAACTTACCTTGGCCATTGTCTGGCAGATATTTCACTCCTATGCCTACATTTGGGATTGTGCGCTTGCGAGGTTCTTGTTGTTGCCTGTAAATTACCATAATGAAATTAACTAGGTCTATAGTTAAAGTAGTATGTTAATAAATGCTATAAATATTTAACAAACTAATAATGGTTAAATTTAGTGATATTTAAAACAATATTACAGTGTATTAAACAAGTATTTCATAAAAAACTCTGCAATTTTTTCCTTGAAGTGCAAGCTCAGTAAGCAGGCCAGCATCTATATTTATATTTCCAATATAATAACTCAGCAATAAAATATTAGGTAGTAATTTTGATAAATAATTATTAATTGAGGTGAAAACTCATAAGAACATTCTAAATAAATTACGCTTAAATTTATTTGGCCTTCCCTATATAAACCTAAACTTCTAAATGTTGTATTTTTCTTAAATTATAAATGGTTAATGTTTCACTTTGAGGTTATGAAAAATGTTTTTTTTTTTTTTTTTCATCAATGCTTTTGTGATACAGTGTATTATAAAGCAATATACAGTAAGCGTTATTTTGTAAGTTTACATTTCAAAACATTGTTAATGAAATAATGAATAAGGCTTCCACTGGTAAGGCCTTGTTTTAATGTTCACGTCAACAGCAATATTTTGCCATCTGAAGTCAACAATAATCAGGTTTTTAGGGGTGTGCAAGATCTCAAAACTCTCGAGCAGTAATAAGAAATAACTCAATATCGTCTTGATCTTGTTGTCACAAGAATAAAATTCATTTCTCGGTTGCACTTTTCCTGATTCAGCTGTAAATTTCTCGATACGTTTTAAAAATCTCGAGTTTTATTTTAGTCTTTTTTACAAAATTTAAAATGTTACATTAGAATGTAAAGAAGATAAACAGAAGTTTTCCAAACATCTAAACAGGGAAGAGATTATTATATCGCAATATCTTAATTAAATCACTTGACACTGAAGCGAAATAACTTAGCAAAATAGAGGTTAACAACTGAATGTAGTATATTTATAATATTATTATATATATATATATATATATATATATATAAATCTTTTTTCCATCTTGCAACTTTTTTTGGGTAGTATAGTACTACACACATTTCGGGAACACTTTCCCATCTTCAGGTATTTATAAAATTATTTACTCACATGTGAGCACGTCATAAGAAAACACAAACATACACACAATTCAAACACGAATTATTGCACTTGTTAAGATAATACATTTTCTAAAAACAAAGTTTAAAAGCAGTTGGCTTTGTGGGCCATGTGACCGGTGCACCTTTAAAACTTTAGTTTTAGTAAAATAAATAATGCCCTATAATTACTCAACTAAAAATAAATATAATTATACAAAAATTAATATTTTGCATATGTATTGTTATTAATCAATATTTTTTAAAAAAAATATAACCTGCAACAAGCACATGGACTTCAGAACGACCAACTAGTTCGAGCGTAATCTGCTGCGACGATTGCAGGGAGTGTAAATAAACACTTCCATTACATTTCCATTGTTTGATTGTTCTCACAAACTCGTCAGACCATGCATCCACTATAACCGTAGCCTTACGAGTAAAATTATTACTATTCACTTTAACAAACAAGATAATGGCATATAGGCTACATACATAGATGGGAAAGGTCTCTTTACACATCTGTCTACAAGAATCTCTTGTTTTAGGCCATACATTATTCTAACAACTCATTCTATATTTAAAAAAATAAATTACTAGTAGAATTTCCCCTCATAAAATATACTGTAAATTAGTAATGACTGAAATATTTCAAAGTAAAGACTTCTTAAAACATCTATACCTATTGTGCTTTTAAATTTCTCATTAAAACTGTTAAACCTACTTACTGCACCAAATAGTAGAATAAAATGTTGGGATCATTAAAAATTCTTGTATATAATAAAATATTCTGTTGATTCAACAAATTCTAAATTTATCCCTTAGTTGCACTGTTTTTATTGTCTCTGTAATTCCAAAACTGACTGAGCTGTTTCATTTGATGTATTATTTATAATTGGAAGTTAAATGTAGAAAATACTACAACGTCTTAAACCCTGATATTCATTTTGAAACATCCCATAGTATTTGAGACAGTTTTTGTCAACTCATTTCAAGTAAGTTTGTATCATCTGCAAATAGAATATTTTTTGAACGAGTAAGAAAATTTGGTAAGTTATAATATAATCATAATAAAACATTGATCAAAATGGAACCTTGTGGCACACCTTTTACAGTTTTAAAAGTGTGAATGGACTAAGAGAGTTTTGCTACTTTTATAATCATTAAAAGTATTTTTTACAATTTGACATCTGTTCACTGCCTCCAATGCCTTAGATCTCCAATTCCTTAAGCAATAGAACTTTATCTACAATATCAAAAGCTTTGCTTAGATCAAGAACAAACCAGTTACTTTCTTTTTATAATCTAAATCTTGAATGCATTTGCCTCAAAGTCATATAAACGGACAATGTAGATATCCCCTTTTTGAAATCAAACTGTGAAGACAGTATGGTATTGACATCAATCAACTTCATAAATCTGTTGAACATGGTCTTTTCAAAAAGTTTTGAGAAACCATTCGTAAACCATTTATAGTTATTCATTTCAATCCCAGTTACTACCATAGATATACTGATTTAAATACATTAACTCTGGCACTTGTAGTGGGATACTGATTACCGACCTGTGTACTGAGTGTATCCTTAGAGGGTGCAGTTAGTTGTGTACCCATTCTGTATAAATAATTTTGATCCTATTTTATTTCAATTTTTATCTTAAAATTTCAACAAAATAAAATAGCAGATTGATATAAATCTAAGTTTTATTTTTTTTGTATGTAGCTCCACAAATCTTGAACATTGGTAAATAAAAAGTAAAAAACTAAATAAGTACCTAACTAAAACTTTTCACACCCTAAACAACATAACAATATTCACCTTAAAAAAAAACAGTTTTTAATAAAGTTTTCAAAGCCTTTTTGGACTCTTGTATTTCAAAATTGAACATCTATTTAAAATAATAAAAAGTGAAATTTAAATTATAAAAATGAATTACCTTATAAGGTCCGTCCTGTGACTTCAAATTGTTATTCTCTTTATGCACGAAGGGCGGAATAATGAACGCACAAGAGGAGTTCGAGATTTATAGAGCATTTAAAAGCAATCCCCTGACCAACTATCTTTCCAATCTAATCATTTGTACGACACAGCTCTCAAATACCTATCTAAAATCAATAGTGATTAGCATCAGTAGGGCACTCAGCTCGTACCGACAGTGCTTCACCGGACTCTATAGTGTGCACACCGGTGCTGGACAAGACTATTTTAATGTATATGTGTTTGTGTATGTGTTATGTGTTGCAAATAATTTTAATGTATGACGAGTTCCTCTATTGAACGAAAAACGGAATTATCTGATGATGAAGTATTACTGAAGTATTATGAAGTATTCTGGAGGGAAATTTTCCAGAAAGATTGAAATACTCTCAAATTTCTCCAATATTTAAGAAAGGGATTAAATCTGACATTAATAATTATCGCCCTGTCTCAATATTTTAATGAAAACAAATTAATTTATAACAAACAATTTGGCATTAGAAGGGATTACAGTACTGGGTCGGCATTGATTGATTTTGTAAATGGTGTCGCTGAGGCTTTGGATAGATCATGGACTACTGCGGGTATGTTCTGTGATTTGTCCAAGGCTTTTGATTGTGTTGATCACACTGTTTTATTGGCAAAGTTGAATGATTACGGAATAGGGGGCAGTTGTTTTTCCTTGATTAGGTCATATCTTTGTAACAGGAAACAGAGAACCATAGTGCACAAAAGCGGTAGTAAATATATTTCTCAATGGAAAGACATAACTTTCGGAGTACCACAGGGGTCGGTATTAGGTCCGTTTCTTTTTTTGTTGTATATAAATGACTTACCTAAAGCAATTAATAAAGATCTAATCCTCTTTGCACATGATACAACTGCAATACTTAAATGTAAGTCAATGGATGAACTTAAAATATTACTTGCAAATACTTTGAAAGAGATGGACAGTTGGTTCAGTCATAATGGACTTAAACTGAATGTTGAGAAAACTCAAATAATCCATTTCTCTGCTATAAATCATAAGAATCAAATGTGTAAATCTTGGGATGCTGTACAATCTCATAAATTTTTGGGTGTAATGATAGATGAAAATATAAATTGGAAGTGTCATGTAGGTATTATTCAAAATAAATTAAGATCAATAACATACATGTTTTCACACTTGAAAGATAGTGTTTCACTTAATACGTGTAAAATTGTGTACTACAGTTATGTGGAGTCCATACTGAGATATGGCATTGTTTTATGGGGCCTCTCTGTAAATATTGATAAGATTTTTAGACTCCAGAAAAGAATAATTAGGGAGATGACCAATTCTAGGCCTAATAGATCATGTAAAAAACTCTTTAGAACATTAAGTATTTTAACTGTTCCTGGTCTATATTTATGTGAAATTTTAATCTGGACTCATAACTTTAGAGATAAATTCCCGGATGAAACTAAATTTAACCACAAGTATGACACTAGAAATAATAAAGATTTTAAATTGTCAAAACATTCCTTACAATTATTTGAAAAAAGCCCGCAATATTCGGGTATGAGATTGTATAACAAATTACCGAATCATTATAAAATTCTAAACTTGCGTGCCTTTAAAGAGAAAATAAAATATAAAATACTAGATAAAGTTTATTACAATGTAAGTGAATATATTGAAAATCCTATAAATTAGACCTAATAATTCTGCCATATTAGAAAGGGGAAAATCTAAGATAATTGTTGAGATTGTATAGAGGTGTTATGTATTTGTGTTATGTTGTGTGCTATATGTTTTTTGTTTTAATTGAATTTTAATTAAGGAGACCTATGTATGCTTGTTGACTTTTGTATTGTTAGTATATTAAGATATTTGTAATGACGAAGCACCTGTTCTTCGTAAAACATTGTAGAACGTTTTTGTGCCAATAAAAAATGAAATGAAATGAAATGAAACTTCGAAACATGTAATTAAAAGTGAAGGAGTAAAGAGAATAACAATTTGAATTCACAGGGCGGACCTTATAAGGTAATCCATTTTTATAATTTAATTGTGACTTGGTACCGTAAATCAAAATGTTTATGAAATTTAAATATAAACACACCAAGTTTGATTTTTTACTGATAAATATATGTGTATTTTAACACACGTTATTCAATCTTTAAAGTATGCATACTCAATATTCGTAAGAAACTAATATATTTACTGGTTGGTAGTGGCTTCGTGAACAATAGTATTGTTGATAGAAACAAGAACGTTTTCAGGCAAGACTCGTTTGAATATTTCGACAGTCGGAACTTCTCCGGCTACGATGACTTTGACAAGGGCGATCGCATCCTGTAGTAATAACTGAATACGATTTACTTTCTGCAGCGTGATCATTGGTGGTACATTGTGCAGCTCCACTTTAATTGCCTAACATAAGAAAACAGTATTAATGTATGAACATTTTCCCAAAACCTGGAAAATCACAGATATTTCAGATTGGTACTGTGTCAGTATTTATTTTATATAAAAAAAATTTTTCATAATTTTTAAGGTTAAAAAATAGTGATTTTTAAAGAAAATGGTTAAAAAGAATAACAACATTGTTTCTTTTAAATATCAGTGCCACCTGCATGATTGAAAATTTCAAAGGTATGTCACAAGACCGATATAAATTATCAGCTGTTTTTATTAGGAACATATGAAAGATTGTCCTTACACATTAATTTATTGAGTGTATAATTTTCTATGTTATTTTATTGGCAAATTTCTGATTAAATAGAGCCTTATTCAAGTTAAAAGGTTTTTCAATATACTACAAAGTATTGAACAGAAATTATAATGGTACAGATTTTTTTGTTAGACCAGAAAGGTTATATGTTAATCCAGATTCAACTGCAGATTCTGAACAATTTTCAACACTGGCTTAAGACATTTCAAAACTTAACTATCCACATACAACTATTAATTCTAAAAAAAAATAAGCTTCTCATAATTTTTTTTGTCTGTAGAACATCCCAAATAATTAGAGTAATTGAAAATACTAAAGTAAGGATTGTAACTACAATTATTGCTGTTACAGCAGAGACATAAAGCGATGGTTTTAATAAGAGATGCTTTCATCAGCCACTGTCTATACTAAGTAATAGGCAAAAGCTATTAGCCGACAAACAAGCTAGATATTTAGAACTTGCTGACCAACAGACACCAAGCCAACTGTGAATGCTGCGCAGAAAGGTAATGATGTAAGTTCTAACCTAAATACTCCAGACATTACATCGAATGCTACGGATAAACTGTGTTTCTTCTGTGAAAATAATTTTTGATAGGAAAGCACATTTCAAAGGATTGAACCAACAACAGGAGAAGAAACTATATGTGGTCCTCTATATGTGGTTTTTTTTAAATAATTATTGACATATTTGATCTTTCTTATAAAATGTTAAGTCCTTTCAGATCTGTGTGGTGCTGGAAAACCTCCATTGATCATGTGTGATCAAGCTGCAGCTAAATATCAAAACTTTTTCTTTATTTACACATTCCCGATTGTAAACCGATTAGAATTAAATTGAATCAGAATTTGCAAATTGATTAAATATTTACTGAAAGTGCTTTAGATCAGTTCTTGAAAGAAGGTTATCGTAGAATCAATCTCCACGGCCAGCTCAGGCCTCAGTAACAGTCAGAAAAATCATAAATATTGCATGGTTGTCTACAACGCTAAACACGTTCACTTGGTAGCTTACCCAATCCTATAGATAGAAGATATAGGAGATAAGGTAACCAGTTACAATGTGTTTAGCTCTAGATTTAAACAGTGTTTATAATCAGAATCCCATCTTAGAAAATGGCAGGTTATACACTGAATTTGAGGCGAGTGGCTGATTCTTATCAGTTTTAGAGAATTCCATTTGGTCTTAAAAATTGAGTTGCTGTCTAAGTATCAGTAAAACGGACATGAACTGCGCGATCTTCAATTAAAAATATAATTGAAATAATAAGTCCTCAGGATCAATAACATGGCACAAATTACAGAATCGCTAAATTTAACAGGATTGACGATACGGCTTATTTCACTAATTTTAAAAGTGTCTAATGATCAAGATTTAAAAAATTGTTTATTTTGAAAGTATTACAGGTAAGATTCGTTAGAAATTTCCAGTACCTCTGAAATACATGACTTCTCAAACCTTGACCTAGGGGTACAGTTCAAAAACATAATCACAAAATTTTAAAAGACCAAATCATACCATTACTAATTAGCTGTAATTTAAAACAAAAGCTTTATAATGTTTATATAAGTCATATTTCTATAATTACCTGATAAGGAAGGTTTGTCAAAACACTTGAGATGGATTCTAATTCTGCAATGTCACCAATAGTGATGGTATCACTATTTCCAAAATCGACATACCTCACTTCAATCTGAAAGTAAAGTTGTATAGTTATCAAAATCTACCTCTTAAAAATTTTTACTCTGTTTTAATAGTTGTCTAACAAGGCTAGGCAACTGCTGTCTAGCATTAAAACAGAGTAAAAATTTTTTGGTTTAACCTAAGAATCGGGTGAAGTTTTTTTTGGTTTAACCTAAGAATCGGGTGATATTTTTTTGGTTTAACCTAAGAATCGGGTGATATGTTTTTGGTCTAACCTAAGAACCGGGTGATATTTTTTGGTTAAACCTAAGAATCGGGGTGATATTTTTTTGGTTAAACCTAAGAATCGGGGTGATATTTTGGATGTTAAACTATGAATGCAGAAGTAAATATTTATTTTTCAGCTAACACTTATCAATTTGTAATTATATTACACATTTTTTAATGTTTTTTAGATTGAGATGTTCGCAATATATTTTTTCAGCCGTGCCACATGCACTATGTCTGGTTTTAATCGTCCGTATCTGTACATTTCTAACTCGTAGTTGACTGGTGTAATTTTTCGTGTTATTGTGTATGGTCCTGAATAGTCTTGTGCCAGTTGTAAATATAATGTACAAAATAAATTATATTATTATTTAACTTATGAATTGTTTTCATTCTAATAATCCTTTCTGGGTAGCAACCGACCACATAGTTTTAAATTTCGTCTTTGGTTAGTTGTCGACTTAGTCCTTCGTTATTACGTAATGTACACTATTTAGGTTAGATTAGGTTAGGTTAGGTTAGGTTAGGTTAGGTTAGCTAACAGCTAGCTAATGGTCTTCTAGGTTATTTGTTGTTGTATCATATGGAAGTAGCATATTTTAGGTTAGTTAAGAAACATAGGTATAGGTCTCGTCAACGTCGGCGATAATGTGGCAATCTTAACATAAGGCTAGGCTATGTTGGGCTCTTATGGGACTACATCTGAGATGCGTTGCTGAATTGAACGGTATCTCTTCCGTTCTCGTCGCGTCTCCGTTACGTTCCCGTAGTGTCATCGTCGTGGATGTTAGGTTAGGTTAATTTAGGTAAGGATAAGTTAGGTTCTCAGGTTAAGTTATGTTCTCAGGTAGTTAGGTTAGATTAATTTTGGCTCTCTGGTATATATTTGTTGTATTCGTTCGGCTAGGATCGGACAAGTCCGGACTACAACTTAGGCCCCCCAAAAGATCCAAATCAGCTGTTTCTTAGGTTACCGTTTAGGTTAATACAACTTAGACCCCTCACCACTACGAACTCTTGTTGGTTAGGCTAAGGAAGGGGGCAATCGGTTCTGGGGCGGAATGAAGTCACGACGAAAGCTGTTTCTTAGGTTAGTCACTCCTCCACCGCTTAGGTTAACCGAGTCCCAAGGATTCCACACCTTCCGCTAGGATAACAAATTTCATTCGTTTAAGTTAGAGTTAAGTTTAAGTGCTTTAAGCGATACTACACAAATAAACGAAATGTCAACGAAACGTACAGTAAACAACTCTCTGGCAATGGATAACGTAGGAAAGGAATTTGTTACAGTAGTTATCGATTTGTGCAAACAGGGATCATCGACTAAATACTTACTGTATAGTACAGCAGTCAAAGTCAATGCAAGCGGTAGCGATCTGATATCTGTAAAACTCGAAAGAAACACTGAATCAAATCGTGTTATCAGTGGAGAAGTACATTTTAAAAATAATTTAAAACCCATCATATCCGATGATACTTCTTTAAGGGTAAATAATATATCTTATAAAAGGTACATAAGTAATTCAGCTAGATTGGCTTCGTATAAGAACAGTCCTGAACAATTAAAAGTAAAGTCTCAACAGTTTAGCGACTCTGGATTCTTTTACACCGGCGTTGGAGATCAAACGATATGTTTCTGTTGCGGAGGCGGTTTAAAAGATTGGGAAGACCAAGACGATCCTTGGACTGTACACGCGAAATGGTTCCACAAGTGCAAGTTCCTATTGTTAACGAAAGGAAAAGACTTTGTGAATGCGGCTGGCAAATACGACTGTAATATTGTGGTACCGAAAAATCGAACTCTACCTACGACCGAGTGTAAAATCTGTTTATCGGACGAAGTTCAAGTAGTTTTCTACCCGTGCAAACATTTAATAGCTTGCGCTTCGTGCGCCTTGTGTTGTACACGCTGCAGTGTATGTAGAGAAAGCATAGAACCTTTTTCGAGAGTGTTTTTATCTTAGAGGACTTTATTCCATCGCATGGATCATTACTTACATAGGAGATTACCGTGTTAAAAAAAAAAGTACCAATGCGCCGTCAATCTGTACAGTATGATTTTAAAATCAACTGTGGTGTGTAAACCAACTTTAAAGTTTCTTTTAAGAATCGTTAAAAAAAAAGACAACAGGAGTGGTCCATCAGCATAGACAGATAGGCGATAGAACTGCCCACATATAGAAACAGCAGTAAGGACGAAATAATAATTGTAGTTGGTTGTGAATAAAGTGGGATAATAAATTGTATTTAACCTTTTGTCGTCTTTCATTACAACTCCTATGAAAAAAAAGCTTCTTCTTAATACTATGCAATTTTAAAAGTGGAAAGTGTATGCCATTAAATATTGATATTAAATAAATATGACGGCATTCCCCCGCTCCCACCAACACTCCGGACTCTGTGTGTTTGACGTCGACGCATTCTAGTAGAGAATTTTTGAACTATCCCCTGTCCGACATCAGCGCGTTCTGGTAAAGAAATATCACCGTGCGAGAGGGGGATTCGGTCAAGTCCAGGGTATACATCATAATACGGTGGAAGTACTCACCGTTGGCATAAGTCTTAATTCGGGTAAGATCGGTTAAGCTCGGGTTATACTTGGAAATATATCGCATTTTATGTAGGTATTTCAAAGTACAGCGAAGTCTAAGGTTAAGTTCACCCGGAGTATTTTCGAGGCAAAATTTTGGGGGAGGAGGTTACTCAAGCCGCCTTGTTTTAAATATAATTCAGGGTACAGCGAAGCCTGAGCATGTATAGCTCCAAACTACGCTACAAAAGCAGGAGTGTCGTCATAGCCTAATGGAAAAAAAATAAACAGAATGCAAATGTAATTTATTTTTTGCATTCGTACATAACATTATATTTACAAGTTTTCGACCGTAGAGCTTTCTGGTAGATAATTTATAAATATTTGCTTGTCCGACGGTCACGTTTTCTGTTAGAGAATCAGCCAGTTCAATAGACAGTACTCCGGGGTGCAATTCTGCCAACTCAGCAATCTTATACGCGTTAGCATAACTTTCTGCTGATTCGTGGCGGATGTATAAGTCTACATCGTGCTGCAAGAAGTATTTTCTATAAATGTTTCTTTTACTGTTAACATCGTAGAAGTGGTAAATTGTCGAGTAAAAAGAAACGCAACATAAAGTAATTATTGATAATTTTAATGTAAAAGCTAAAATAGTTGTCCAGATTTATTTAGGCTACCATTTGACAATTGAAAATAATACCGATAGAAGTAAAGTGTTACACACACACACGCGCGCGCGAGCACACACACACACACACACACACACACACAAATAGATTATGATAATGTATCCTATTTAGGTTAGGTTAGAAAACAGCTAACCATGGTCTTCTAGGCTATTTGTTGTGCAACCCATAGAAGTAGTATATTTTAGGTTAGTTAAGAACTTAGGCATAGGTCTCGTCGACTGTTAGTGGTGTCGCCATAGCATAAGGCTAGGCTGTGTTGGGGTCTTATGGGACTACATCTGAGATGTGTTGTTGAATTGAACGGTCTCTCTTCCGTTCTCATCGCGTTCTCGTAGCGTCGCTTCGTCATCTTGGTCGTCGCTGTTTTTGTCGTCGTCGTTAACTTCGTCGTCATTTTTGTCGTCGTTGTCGTGGTCAAGGTTAAATTCGTCGTCGTTTTTGTCGTCGTTGTCGTGGTCATCGTTAACTTCGTCGTCGTTTTTGTCGTGGTCGTCGTTAACTTCGTTGTCGATTTTGTCGTCGTTGTCTTTGTCGTCAAGTCGTCGTCGTCGTCGTCGTTGTCGTTTTTGTCGTCATTGTCGTTGTCGTGGTCATTGTCAAAACAGGGTTTAGCTAATAAGTAATGTCCGCTAATGTCCGTTAGGTTAAATAACGTTATGTATCTCCAAGGTATTATTTGTTGTAGTTTGGGTTTGGTTAGTAAATAGCCTAGACTCGTATGCTAACCTAAGTATTTTTCCTGTGTCTATAAAGTCGAAATATGGGTTAGACGTAGCGACCGCTTTGGAATCGATATTTTATAATCATAAAATGAAACATTTCCAGACCGGTCATAGTGGAAAGGTTGAATCGTACCTTAAAAATCGAATGTTGCGTGAATTTACGGCCCGTGGCAGATACGAGTTGGTCGATCTATTACCGAATATAGTAAAGTCGTACAATAATACCGTGCACAGTACTATGGATACAGAAACCCCGTTAAAGTTTTCAAAAAGCACGAGAACATGCTTTTGGTCAAATTGGCTAGATAGATAAGACAAACTAGTTGCGTGAGACAGGTTACCGTAGTGGTATTTTGCAGACCGTAGAGGTTGATGATTGTAGAGTCAGAGCTCAAAGCCGATTGTTAAAAGAATAAATTTAAAATACGCCAGCGAACGTCTATTGACCGCCAATAAAGACACTGCGATAGCTGCGTCGGTGAGCGAAGCGAGCATGGATGGAGTTCTCTGTTAAGTACAGATAAAAGAGAATCGACACAGGTGTCTACTAAACGTAATACAAATGTAAAGAGTCAAAACCAACGGCTATCCCACAATCTGTACATTTTCTACCTTAATATTTACCGTTCGACTTGACAACACTAGTCAGTTGTTGGAAAATGTTGCACTGGTACAATGCTGTCTGTTAATTTGTGTAAAATCTCTTAGAATTGTTATGGGTTCGTGTGTATACGTACTTTTATGTGTGCAATATGAATTTTCCAGTTGACTACACACTTATTAACCCTAGAACAGGCACGGTTGAAGCTAAAATTGGCCAGCCCGTTTTTAGCGTTTTGCAAGCATATTTTTAAAAATTCGCCAAAAATAGTAAATGAACCCCAATCCAAAAGTGTTCAATAGCTTTTTTGTAGAAGAACCTTCAAAGAATTCAAATATGCCACTAAAAATTAGTTTATTTTGAAATTGTAAAAGTTATTAGCTCAAGAAACAAAAAATGTTCAGTAACGAAAGGAAAAAGTTCAACTTTAGGCCTACATAACAATTAGTAAACATTTTTTGTATTTTTTTCGTAAGCGTAAAAAAGTTTCGTAATTTAGTTCTAAATATAACTGTATAAAAACATTTATCAATTTCAAATTTTTTATTTTGAAAAAAACAGTTTTTATGTTTCAAGTACACTACTGGTAACAAACCTAGGCCTAGATTGTAACGTCATTTACTAATATATGCTTTGACCAAAAATGAAATATTATTATAACAAAGTGTAGAGGATAAATCAAAGAAAAGAACGGTATAATTGTCTTTCCTTAGTTCACAAAAGTGTTTGAGTTATTTTTATTTGAATAACAAAATGACATCAATCTAATGTCATTTTGCCGTCGCTAAAGGTCGGGCGATAAGCGTGCATTGTATAACGTGGGAACAAGACAGAGCGGACGGTCACACCAGAACGCTCTAAATAACTTTGCACAGCTGTCTAGACAAATAAAAAACTGGTTATTTCTAGTTTTCTCCCCACCGTTGGAAAGATCAAACTGTTATCTACAAAATGGTGTAAAGCAATCTGTCAAAACATAGGGCGTTGCCTTCAAAATAATCGTTGACAAATGGCCTGTTTATTGGTTGAGAGACTGTCCAATCGCAAGGGTTTACAGTACCTCTTCAATAAAATTATTATTTTACAGTTACATCTGATTGGAAGACACCAACAGAAAGATAAAATCATGACGAATCCAATGGTGTCGTTATAATTGCCAAATAAATATTAGTGTAGGCTGTCTTTAACGCCTTAGAAGTGGGAAATAAGAGTACAATTGTATGTAGATTCGCGCACGAAAAGAGCTGTAGGCCGATGTGCATATTTTAAAACGATGATTACGTATGTAAATATACGTTTTACGAAAAAGTTGTAAATACAAAAATTAAAGTTTAATTCATTTCCTTTCCAATGGTGCCAGTTTTATTACGATTGGATAATTTTAAGTGGGTTAAATTAGCGATTATGCAAATATATGCAAATTTTTGCAAATGTGTGAAGTAGTTGCGTTCTGCACCTGAGAGAAGGCCATGCATGGCCTTCTGCCAGTTCCAG